>CM051018.1:22693613-22706113 GCA_027704905.1 Muraenolepis orangiensis
TGTACATTATATATTACCATGGATTTTACTGTTAAATGTGCACTCTGGTTAGAGGCCAACTTCTTTTCGCTGTACTGTACTTATGCTGTGCAGTGACAATACATTTGAATCTAATCTAAAAAATAAGGTATTAGCCTTGATTTGGTTCAGGTGAGCTCTCATTATATCAGGATACAGTATATTATATATTTAAACAGTTAAACAAAAAGTGTTAGCCTTGATTTGGTTGAGGTGAGCTCTGGTGATACCCTCCATCACCTGTAGGCGGTGTTGGTCGTGGCGTGTTAACTGGTCCAGGGACCTCCTGAGGGAAGCGTTCTCCTCTCTCAGCTGGTCCACCTCCATCCTCCCACCCTGGTCTGACTGGTGACTCCTCCTGAACCCTCTGCCACACGGGTTGGATGATGAGAACACCTCGTGGTCACCTGTTATCCACACAGACAAACACAGACACCTAAATAGCAATTCTATATTTATTAGATTAGATTAGATAAGATTCAAATGTATGGTCATTGTACAGCATAAGTACAGTACAGCCAAAAGAAGCTGGCATCTAACCAGAGTGCAAATGTTGCAGTAAAGTTCATGGTAATATATAATGTACAGTTTACAGTGGCTAAAAGACAGTCTACTAGGTATAAAAACAGTTATAGGATTACTTATAGAGTATGTATGAGATATGTGTATAATAATAGGTATATATATATATATATATATATATGTACAGGTAAGTATACAAGTACTTAGGTAGTGATTAGGGGTATGCAATTATGAAAAACATATAATAATATGATAAATATATATATCATATATATATATATATATATATATGATATATAAATGTATAAACAGCAGTAAGTAAGCAGGGATATGCAGTTTTATCAAAAGTTGAAGATACAAATATATACGGCAGGTACAAGTAAAAATGTACACGCTATATATGCCCGTTAATGATAGTACTACTACTACTACTACTAATATAACTATTAGTACTACTTCTAATAATACTTTAATAAATCATAATAAAACACCGTATTAGATGGGGTTAGTAAGTAAGCTAGCAGCACACTAACGTCAACTTTGATTAGCTATACCATAAACTACAGTTGGTACAAGTCATATTTTAAATTCATGAATATATATGTTAATATATATGAGTTTATGGTTATAAACAGACGTAATATATTAAAAGAGCGTTACACGTTACCTTTTTACACAGACCAAATCAAATAGCGATATTAAAAGCCTTCCTCTTAATGTCGTGTAGCTGGAGGTGAGGATAGAAAAGCAACCGTTTATTCGACCGAACCGCGAAATCTCAAAGACTGACGCCTCTCGCTCGCCGTAGTCTGACAGTAGTCTGTACCTACGGCACAGTTAAGGTGTTTTATTGTTGAAATTAAAGGTGCTATTGATGCTATTCAGAACTATTGGGGCTATTAAATAGACGTTTAATATTATTAGTATTGATAACATTCAGCCACTAGATGTCGCTCTTCCCCCTCTTTCCCCATTCCCCAAACGAACACATAAACGAACACATAACAACATTATTTTTGGACCCGTCAAAAAAAACAAATCAATAAAAAATTATTTAATTGTGTGTGTGTAATGTGTGTAAGTGTGTGTGTGTGTGTGTGTGTGTGTGTGTGTGGTGGTGTGTGTGGTGTGTGTGTGTGTGTGTGTGGGTGTGTGTGTGTGTGGTGTGTGTTCATGTTAGGTTTGGTCACCCTTTAAAATCCAGTTCATATTATAATTATTGTATTTGGATGGGATGGGGGGTGGGGGTGGGGGTGGACGAGATGGCCCTGTCCCAACTCTCCGCCGTCCCACCACAAACTATATATATATAAACATATGCAGTGTGCGAACTATACCACGGTCTCCGGGGGAGCCGGGATTTTTTTTTTTTTTGCGGGGGGGTGTGGGGGTAAATGCTGATCCGTGCATTAATAGCAACAGCACAGACATAGGCCTATTATAAAGAGAACATCTGTTGCACACGGGGTGGTGCCACAGGTCTACATTTACATGAAACGTCCCGATGGATCATGTTCATGTCAACAGATTTCCCGAGCATTAAATCAACTTGATAATGAATAATCCACGGACCACCAATGTAACGTTTGACTGTTTAATTAAATCAACTTAAAATGACTCATAAACAGGCTACATTGTTTCACATGGGCTATAGCCTATTATGGCTGTAGCCCACACAGAGCCGAACACACGCGATAAGAGCAGCCAGCGGCACCAACCATGAACAATATTAATATTAATAATACAGCTATAGCACAACACAACCCTCTCACTGCCTGGAGAGACGCGACGCCACACACACAACACAACGATGCACATAGCCCTTCTCTCATAAGTATTTTAGAGAGCTCCCCCCAAATTTCACAAACCATGTTCCCAGGGGAGCTCATGTCACCACTAGGGGAGCTATAGCTCCCCCTGCTCCCCTCCAGTTCGCACCCTGAACATATGTATCCCCATCACTTGCATTAAACATGTAGATTGTATTAAAAAAAACAATGTTGTATTGCCTTTGAATATTATCAACTCTCAAGTTTCAAAGGGGTTTATTTGAATGGAAAAATAAAATATTTGTATTATCCATATGCAACAAGTACAATGGAATGTTTACTCCCCATTCCCTCCCGCAGTATGACATTTCTAGAACACAAAACTATAAAAACTACTGTACACAATAAAAATGAACATAAAAGTGACTGAAGGATAATATGTACATGTGTTGAATTGTGTAAAAAGCATTTTAAAAACATTGTTAAGTGCCACTGTGCCAGTAGTGCAGCATCATGAATACAGTGCAGTACATTGCAGAACAGTGACGTGACTGTAATGAGTCCAGAAAGTCCAGCAAAGGTATGATAAAGTAATGTTAATGTAACGTTAACAATGTAATGTTAACGTTACATTAACATGTGCAACGATTGCGGCGGTTTGGGCTCTGGATGCTGACCATAGCGGTCCTCCTCAACCCACCCCGCATGGAACCACCACTTCCACCTTTCGTTCACACTCACTGCGAGCAGCAGCAGAAAGCAGCAGAAGCAGCCAGTCAGTCAGCCAAGCAGTCAGTCAGTCAGTCAGCCAGTCAGTTCCAGCCCCCACAGGCGGTCGCATCCGTGCGTCAGGCTGACTAATTTCTCCCCTTTCGGTGCACAGTAATGTTCCCTTAAGGTTGGCGCAATGCTGCGGGTCGTAGTCCAGTCTGCCAGCGGCATCCCCAGTAGGAAATTCGGGGTTCCGGATCCAATTGCTGCGGTGTTGTATAAAGGTGAGATATCACTTTTCACTTTTCAAAAAACATATTTAAATTTTAGTTTTTTTCTCGTATAGTTTGGGTCTTGTTTGCATCTTGAGCGACCTATAGGCTACTTTTTTTCCTTCCAGTGGATTGCGGATTGTTTAAGTCATTCTAGACGTCTTAATTTCACTGTTTGCCTCCTCGGCAGTGATTCATGCACAAAAGCGCAAAACGCGTCCTTATAAGGTTAGGAGGATGGCGACTGTCTGCTGGGTCAATGAGTTCTAGGGCATACTACATCTGTTTTGGTTTTGATGCAGTTTTCGATTAAAAAAAATTGAGCATGTGAAAGTGTTGTTGAGAGTGTATATGCATTTGGCTCCTTATCGTTTTGTTGTGGACATCCTTTGGCCACATCGGACCAACGAATGCTCAGTTTCTATTGTTGTTTCCCAGGTGAAAAAAAGAAAACCAAAACAGTCGGCAATGATCTAAATCCTGTTTGGAATGAAGTAAGTCATGAATTATAACAGTAAGCTGCACATTGAAACACTGGGGACAATTAATATATATATGTTTCTGGTTGTGTTTGTTTACGTATTGTGTATATGTATGTATGTATTGTGATTACAGGTGCTTGAATTTGACCTGAAGGGCATTGCCTTGGACCCTTCCTCGCACATAGATGTAGTCGTGAAAGACTATGAAACTGTTGGAAAAGACAAGTAGGCGTATGCGTTGGACACACTGAGTGACACACACACACACACACACACACACACACACACACACACACACACACACACACACACACACACACACACACACACACACACACACACACACACACACACACACACACACACACACACACACACACACACACACACACACACACACACACACACACACACACGGTTAGTCATTCACGATAGGGCATTGCAGTGGAAAATAAAAATGATTGACGTGCCAGTGTAACTAAGGAAGTTCAGGCCCTGTATCTCTTTAATGAAATACATACCAAACTTGTGATCCCACTGTGCCCAACAACCCAGTGTGCAGCAGCAGCATAGTGCTGCTTCATCACAAAGTGGTTTCAGCAGGCTTTTCCTTATTCCACAACACAGCCCTGCTCAGGCCTGCTGTGCCAGGGAAGAGAGCTGAGCTTTATGGCATTGCTGTTTACAATGTTTGCGATGTTACCCCTTACCCCTTCTGATAACTTAATACCGGAAACAAAAAATCAAAAATTGTGTGTGTGTGTACCAATGACTTTTAGTTTCCGGTATTAAGTTATCAGAACACCTGATTCTATACTATGACGATGGTCTTTGTGTGTGTGTGTGTGTGTGTGTGTGTGTGTGTGTGTGTGTGTGTGGACATGTTTGCGTAGAGCATGAGATGGTTGTTTGGTTACAGTGAAAGTACATGTAAATGTGAGAAAACAATCAGGGTTTGGAGAGGCGACTCTGCTTCAGCACGTTCGCTAAATGGTTCGGTGTGTGTGTGTGTGTGTCTGTTTGTTTGTGTGTGTGTCTGTTTTGTGTGTGTGTGTGTGTGTCTGTGTGTTTGTTTGTGTGTGTGTGTGTGTGTGTGTGTGTGTGTGTGTCTGTGTGTCTGTGTGTGTCTGTGTGTGTGTGTGTGTGCGTGTGTGTGTGTGTGTGTGTGTGTGTGTGTGTGTGTCTGTCTGTGTGTATGTGTGTGCGTGCGTGTGTGTGTGTGTGTGTCTATCTGTGTGTCTGTCTGTCTTTCTGTGTGTCTGTCTGCCTGTCAGTCTGTGTGTCTGTGTGTCTGTGTGTCGGTGTGAATGTGTGTCTGTGTGTCTGTGTCTGTTTGTCTGTGTATCTGTGTGTGTCTGTCTGTGTGTCTATGTGTCTATGTGTCTGTGTGTCTGTTGTCTGTGTGTCTGTGTTTATGTGTGTCTGTGTGTCTGTGTGTCTGTGTCTGTGTGTCTGTCTGTGTGTCTGTGTGTCGGTTTGTCTGTGTGTGTGTGTGTGTGTGTGTATGTGTGTCTGTGTGTCTGTGTGTCGGTCTGTCTGTGTGTGTGTCTGTGTGTGTGTCTCTGTGTCTTTCAGTGTGTCTGTGTGTCTTTCAGTGTGTCTGTGTCTGTGTGTGTGTGTGTCTGTGTGTCTGTGTGTCTGTGTGTGTGTCTGTCTGTGTCTGTGTGTGTCTCTGTGTCTTTCAGTGTGTCTCTGTGTCTTTCAGTGTGTCTGTGTCTGTGTGTGTGTGTCTGTGTGTCTGTGTGTGTATGTGTGTCTGTGTGTGTATGTGGGTCGTGTGTCTGTCTGGTGTCTGTGTGTCTGTGTGTGTGTATGTGGGTCTGTGTGTCGTGTGTATGTGGGTCTGTGTGTCTGTGTGTGTGTATGTGGGTCTGTGTGTCTGTCTGGGTGTCTGTGTGTCTGTGTGTGTGTGTATGTGGGTCTGTGTGTCGTGTGTGTATGTGGGTCTGTGTGTCTGTGTGTGTGTATGTGGGTCTGTGTATCTGTCTGGGTGTCTGCATGTCTGTGTGTGTGTATGTGGGTCTGTGTGTCTGTGTGTGTGTATGTGGGTCTGTGTATCTGTCTGGGTGTCTGTGTGTCTGTGTGTGTGTGTATGTGGGTCTGTGTGTCTGTGTGTGTGTGTATGTGGGTCTGTGTGTCTGTCTGGGTGTCTGCATGTCTGTGTGTGTGGGGGGGAGAGCATGCTCTGTCTTGAGTTTCTGGTGAAAAATGTAAACTCAGAGTTGCTTCAGAGTTGGGCTGCTGCTGCTGATGTGCTGTGTGTGTGTGTGTGTGTGTGTGTATGTTTGTGTGTATGTTTGTGTGTGTGTGTCTGTGTGTCTGTGTATGTTTGTGTGTGTGTGTGTGTGTGTGTGTTCTCGTTCAGCTGTATTGAATCAACTACACTGATCTGCTATAACAAGTAGTTTCAAGTGTTTCACAATCTTGAGTGCTCACAAGATCATTTCCACGACAATGTCATAACCCCCGGATACACCTGCTGTTTGTATTTACCCATATTCCATATTTCCATATTCCCCCTTTAGTTCAAGGACGTTCCTTGGTTCACTCCATGACTCATTTCCCCTCGTCTTCCCATCCCCCCTCATTCCTCTAGCTAAATGTAGCCTCCATGCTACGTGCTCCATGTGTGCCCACATCATGCCTGTGGCTTACCCAGATGGTATCCAGGCCTCGTCGCTCTACCATGCAGCCTGTTTCATGCTCACACAGGCTTCCCTTTGGACCCCGGCTGGTTCTGTCCTTAGTTAACGCTTTATGTCTCTTTTATCCACAAAATATTAAGGTTGTTTGTCATGGGGACAGTGCAGTGCATTACGTTGCAATCATTTAGCAGACAACAATACAATAAGGTCACAGTAGGTAGGCAAGAGAACTACTAGTCACCAGAAGTCATCAGTGCATCTCTGTCCTAACAAAGAGCCTCCAAGAGCAGAGCCACTTGCTCAGGTTAAGGTACAATACGTTGGCTGCCTAGACACAATAAGTACATCAAACACACAATGACACATAGTGAAGCCAATAGACACAAGCAAACAAACACAAGTAAATTTACTATAAGGTTCTGCCTGTTGTTCAGCTGCAGTTCACTATCGTAATCTGTTCTTCCGACACTTATGAAATCCCACGTGGTCGTGAATCACAATCTGTAGAATGCCACCGCTGGTTGAGCAAGCCCTGCTTGGGTGGACATGGCTTGGATTGGCGGCTGTAGCTCGGGCTTTAATAGTTGCGAAAGTGGAAGAGGGAAGTGGACCCTACGAATCACCACCTCTAAGGTGTGGAAACCGTCCCAAAACAGAAAGAACTAGAACCTGTATGTAAATATTATATCCATTTATTCATCAACGAGGAACTTCTTTTTTTACATACGGTAGTTTTTTTTCATCTTTTTAACACTGACACTTGTTTTTTTTTTTAAAGATTCATTGGCTCGGCAAACATTTCCCTACGAGAGCTGTCCAGTGGGCAGATCACCTCCCTCCCGCTCAGGGATGTTCCCCTGGTCAATGAGAAGCAGCAAGCCATCGGGGTATCCAGGGTTTCAAACGCCCGTCACACACTCTCCGCTCAAGCAATTTACACTGTGGTCATTTCGTTCACACACTTAAAACAGTGGTTCTTTCTTTCAGGCGGCCATTAATTTGGTGGTTGGGTACGAGCCCCCGGCAGGCGCCTTTCCGAACTCCGACCAGCCCGATGGAGAGGTCTCGTACGGGGACCCCGGTGAGTGAACTGTGACCCTGGGAGAGAACGTGGAGGTGGTGAATTACCCCCCCCCCCTGATGTCACTTTGGAATATACTTTTTATGGGTTTCTTTAAACGTTTTATCGTAATGTCGCATTTGGATTTTTCGGATTTCTTGGTACGCAACGTTTACCAGCGCTAGTGGCCTTTAAGCGAGAGGTCCCTTTAAACGAGAGGTCCCTTTAAACGAGAGGTCCCTTAAACGAGAGGTCCCTTTAAACGAGAGATCCCTTTAAACGAGAGGTCCCTTTAAACGAGAGGTCCCTTTAAACGAGAGGTCCCTTTAAACGAGAGGTCCCTTTAAACCAGAGGTCTCTTTAAACGAGAAGTCCCTTTAAGAGAGAGGTCCCTTTAAATGAGAGGTCCCTTTAACAGAGAGGTCCCTTTAAGAGAGAGGTCCCTTTAAGCACGAGGTCCCTTCAAGCGAGAGGTCCCTTTAAGTGAGAAGTCCCTTTAAGAGAGAGGTCCCTTTAAACGAGAAGTCCCTTTAAGAGAGAGGTCCCTTTAAGAGAGAGGTCCCTTTAAGCACGAGGTCCCTTCAAGCGAGAGGTCCCTTTAAGTGAGAGGTCTCTTTAAGGGAGAGGTCCCTTTAAGTGAGAGGTCCCTTTAAGAGAGAGGTCCCTTTAAGTGAGAGGTCCCTTTAAGAAAGAGGTCCCTTTAGGAGAGAGGTCCCTTTAAGAGAGAGGTCCCTTTAAGCGAGAAGTCCCTTTAAGTGAGAGGTTCCTTTAAGGGAGAGGTCCCTTTAAGCGAGAGGTCCCTTTAAGAGAGAGGTCCCTTTAAGAGAGAGGTCCCTTTAAGCACGAGGTCCCTTCAGCGAGAGGTCCCTTTAAGCGAGAGGTCCCTTTAAGCGAGAGGTCCCTTTAAGGGAGAGGTCCCTTTAAGAGAGAGGTCCCTTTAAGCGAGAGGTCCCTTTAAGGGAGAGGTCCCTTTAAGAGAGAGGTCCCTTTAAGAGAGAGGTCCCTTTAACCGAGAGGTCCCTTTAAGTGAGAGGTCCCTTTAAGGGAGAGGTCCCTTCAAAAGAGAAGTCCCTTTAAGAGAGAGGTCCCTTTAAGTGAGAGGTCCCTTTAGGAGAGATGTCCCTTTAGGAGAGAGGTCCCTTTAAGAGAGAGGTCCCTTTAAGAGAGAAGTCCCTTTAAGAGAGAGGTCCCTTTAAGTGAGAGGTCCCTTTAAGAGAGAGGTCCCTTTAAGAGAGAGGTCCCTTTAAGCACGAGGTCCCTTCAAGCGAGAGGTCCCTTTAAGTGAGAGGTCCCTTTAAGAGAGAGGTCCCTTTAAGGGAGAGGTCCCTTTAAGTGAGAGGTCCCTTTAAGAGAGAGGTCCCTTTAAGGGAGAGGTCCCTTTAAGTGAGAGGTCCCTTTAAGAGAGAGGTCCCTTTAAGTGAGAGGTCCCTTTAAGAAAGAGGTCCCTTTAAGAGAGAGGTCCCTTTAAGCGATAAGTCCCTTTAAGTGAGAGGTCCCTTTAAGGGAGAGGTCCCTTTAAGAGAGAGGTCCCTTTAAGCGAGAGGTCCCTTTAAGTGAGAAGTCCCTTAAAGCGAGAAGTCCCTTTAAGCGAGAGGTCCCTTTAAGGGAGAGGTCCCTTTAAGAGAGAGGTCCCTTTAAGCGAGAGGTCCCTTTAAGGGAGAGGTCCCTTTAAGAGAGAGGTCCCTTTAACCGAGAGGTCCCTTTAAGTGAGAGGTCCCTTTAAGGGAGAGGTCCCTTCAAAAGAGAAGTCCCTTTAAGAGAGAGGTCCCTTTAAGCGAGAGGTCCCTTTAAGCGAGAGGTCCCTTTAAGGGAGAGGTCCCTTTAAGCGAGAAGTCCCTTTAAGCGAGAGGTCCCTTTAGGAGAGAGGTCCCTTTAAGCGAGAGGTCCCTTTAAGGGAGAGGTCCCTTTAAGCGAGAGGTCCCTTTAAGCGAGAAGTCCCTTTAAGCGAGAAGTCCCTTTAAGCGAGAGGTCCCTTTAAGGGAGAGGTCCCTTTAAGCGAGAGGTCCCTTTAAGGGAGAGGTCCCTTTAAGCGAGAAGTCCCTTTAAGCGAGAGGTCCCTTTAGGAGAGAGGTCCCTTTAAGGGAGAGGTCCCTTTAAGCGAGAGGTCCCTTTAAGTGAGAGGTCCCTTTAGGAGAGAGGTCCCTTTAAGAGAGAGGTCCCTTTAACCGAGAGGTCCCTTTAAGTGAGAGGTCCCTTTAAGGGAGAGGTCCCTTCAAAAGAGAAGTCCCTTTAAGAGAGAGGTCCCTTTAAGCGAGAGGTCCCTTTAAGCGAGAGGTCCCTTTAAGGGAGAGGTCCCTTTAAGCGAGAAGTCCCTTTAAGCGAGAGGTCCCTTTAGGAGAGAGGTCCCTTTAAGCGAGAGGTCCCTTTAAGGGAGAGGTCCCTTTAAGCGAGAGGTCCCTTTAAGCGAGAGGTCCCTTTAAGCGAGAAGTCCCTTTAAGCGAGAGGTCCCTTTAAGGGAGAGGTCCCTTTAAGCGAGAGGTCCCTTTAAGGGAGAGGTCCCTTTAAGCGAGAAGTCCCTTTAAGCGAGAGGTCCCTTTAGGAGAGAGGTCCCTTTAAGGGAGAGGTCCCTTTAAGCGAGAGGTCCCTTTAAGTGAGAGGTCCCTTTAGGAGAGAGGTCCCTTTAAGAGAGAGGTCCCTTTAAGAGAGAGGTCCCTTTAAGCGAGAGGTCCCTTTAAGAGAGAGGTCCCTTTAAGCGAGAGGTCCCTTTAGGAGAGAGGTCCCTTTAAGAGAGAGGTCCCTTTAAGAGAGAGATCCCTGAGGAGTACAGCACAGATTGTGGGCACTAACAAGAACAAGTTTGTGAGCGCAAACGTCCTGTAGATGCTAGGAAAGGCTCTAAAGTTTTACGTTTTTTGACACGGCTCGCTCACGCCGTTCCACTGCTGGTGTGAGCGAGCTCTCCATTGGGCCATTGATTGACGTTTATCAATTAATTAAAAAATATTTATTAAAAAAAACCATGAAAAACCAATTGTTTTACGTATTTTACGTTCTGGGAAAATTTATTTCTCCCTTAAATCCCTTAAAACCCTCTGGCGCCTCACACTTGTGAGAACCTCTGTCCTTAAGTGCCCTTAAGTGTGGTAGAATAGCGGCCAGTTTTCAATACACATCCTATTTACCTTTGGATTATTGTTTGTGATATATATATATATATATATATATATATATATATATTTTTTTTTTATTGCCACGTGAGATGGTGAGGATGAGGAAGAGGGCGAGGACAGCGCTGGGAACAGCCAGCCCCAGGCAGGAAGTCAACAGGCGGAGCAGGCCAGGCCCGGGCAGAACCCCAACCCCAAGCAGAAGGTCACACGCCACAGCGGCAAGAGACGCAGAGCGCTGGCCAACAAGCCTCAGGACTTCCAGGTATTGTGGAGAAGAAAACCCAAACTGTACCGTGACTATCTCAAGACAGTCACCCCCCCCCCCCCTTTATGTTCGGAGGGCTATTTGTGGTCCTTCCTGACAGTAAACGAAGCATTTTTCTGTGGCTCCGCACAAATCCAGATCCGCATCCGGGTGATGGAGGGCCGACAGCTCCCCGGGAACAACGTCAGGCCGGTGGTGAAGGTGAACGTGTGTGGGGAAACCCACAGGACACGAATCAGAAGAGGAAATAACCCCCACTTTGACGAGGTGACCCTCCCTCCCTCTCTCCCTCCCTTCCTCCCTCCCTCTCTCCCGCAAGTTCCTCATCCTCATAAAAGCATTGCCAAACCCATAGTATATTTTTCCTTCCTTTTTTCTATTGAGAGAATATATGACACTTTTGTTGCTAATGCTGCTGGCTCTTTTTCACTTGCTTGTCTTTAGTCCTTTGCACACTGTTCTGCACTGTATGTATGATGCTGCCGCACTACTGGCACTTTAAGATGCTTTTTAAATGCTTTTTGTGCAATTCAACACATATCATCCATCGGTCACTTTATTGTTATTTTTATTGTTGTTTCATTGTGCAGCAGTATTTTTTGGAATAAAGTGTTTTACAAAATTCCCACTGCTGGTGGGAATGTGGAATAAGCATTGTACTTGTTGCTTATGGCAAATAAAAAATCTTGAATCTTGCTTTTTGACCTCTCTTGGTTCCTGTAGCCCCCGTATCAACCCTGATAAGGCTCGGAGTGAGTGAGTCAATCCCTCGGCTTTCTCCTGCATTTTTACGATCTTTCTCCTTCAAACCGTTTGTTCCTTAACTATTTCCTTAACTAGTTCCTTATCTCTGTCTTTAAAAAAAAGGGTATATAGGCATTTTGAAAGGAGTATGTTGTACGATGTTGACCGGCCAACTTGAAACGATCCATGACCACGATGTTTCACACAATGTAATTGACGTTCGTCCTTGATGCCCTTCAGATGTTCTTCTACAACGTCAACATGCTACCCTCTGAGCTGTTCGACGAGAGCATCGTATTTCGGGTTCGTACCGTCGTACCGTCTGTTCAAACGCTTTACCCGTAACATAATACATGTGTGATATGTGGGTTATATACTGGACACATGAGGTCTCACATGAGGTTTATTCCTTTCCTCTGCAGGTCTATGATTCCCACTCACTTAGAGCCGATAGCCTAATGGGAGAGTTCAAGGTAATCACAATCGCTTTTCCTTTTGACTGGGATGTAATTTCAACACATTGTTGTTGTTGATTCATTGAAAGGATGATTGATGTTCTTTATGTTCACCCCAGCTGGACGTTGGGTATGTCTACGATGAACCTGGTCAGTGTTTACTTACATGCTTCACATGACACAAATATTTGGACGTTTGCTTATGTGAAGTATGTGTACATACGGAGATGTTATCGGGAACAAGGCATGTGTACGTAGTGTTTTGTGTCCTCCAGCTCACTCGGTCCTGAGGAAATGGTTGCTGTTGAGTGACCTTGAGGACTCAGGCTCTGGGCCCAAGGGTTACCTGAAAGTCAGCATTATCCTGGTGGGGAATGGAGATGAACCACAGGTGTGAGATCCTACCATTCTCTATAGTGTCAACTATACTGTGAAGAATACTGAGCA
>CM051018.1:22711113-22773613 GCA_027704905.1 Muraenolepis orangiensis
CACAGGAGAGTCTTGCATGAGTCAAGTAACAACAATCTGACAAAGAGTGAGTGAACAAGGGGAGACTTAAATACTGTTCTGATTGGCAATGAGATGCAGCTGTGAGAAACAACTGATGAGGGGGCGTGGCTATCTGATAGAGCGCGGTGGAGGCGGGGCTAATGGAATGCAGACTGTGACAGTCATTACAGTCATTCAGCAGACGCTCTTGGTCCCAACGGCACTTACGATAAGTGCCTTCAACAAACAGGAGATAGTCAAGAGAACCACTAGTCACCAGAAGTCATAAGTGCAACCACAGACAAGAGCCTAGTAGATTTGACACAGTAAGTACATTAAAGAGGGCCAAACAGAGAAGGGGCTGAGGAGGGGGTAGGAGGGGGTAGGAGGAGGTTAGGGCATCTTGCAGGGTAGACGGGGTAGGCTGTCGGCCTCGGGTTTTGAACACAGAACCCTTTTGGCCAAACCCCACGAGTCAAACACCCAGAACCACACCGTCCCACTAAGGGGGGGTACGAACCAAGAGCCATTCATGTGAGAAACGGGATTGTTATCTTCTACGATTCTGAATCGATTCTTCATAACTTATTTTCCATAACTTCTTCTCCATATTTTTCTTTTTTAAATATTTTCCATTTGTCTTGACCGGCATTATTTCCTATCAATCATTACCATATTGCAATATTGGTGTGTGATGCTTGGTGTGTATTGGGTGTGTGATGCTTGGTGTGTATTGGGTGTGTGATGCTTGGTGTGTATTGGGTGTGTGATGCTTGGTGTGTATTGGGTGTGTGATGCTTGGTGTGTATTGGGTGTGTGATGCTTGGTGTGTATTGGGTGTGTGATGCTTGGTGTGTATTGGGTGTGTGATGCTTGGTGTGTATTGGGTGTGTGATGCTTGGTGTGTATTTGGTGCTTGGTGTGCATTGGGTGTGTAATGCTTGGTGTGTATTTGTGTGTGTGCTCCGTCCCAGGGGGAAGGGGTGGCCTACAGAGGAAGGGTCCTCGTCCAGCTGTCCTCCAAGCTGGATGAGAAGGTGGACAAGAGAGTGGACGACCTGTCCACCGACGACATCCTGTTGGCGCAGGTGAGAGGAGACAAGGCCGTATCTCCATGGTCCTTGGGCTTCCATGTCTTGAGAGAAAGAGAGAAAGAGAGAGTGCTGTGCAATGACAATAAATTAGAATCTAATCTAATCTAATCTAATCTAATATTCTCACGTTTCACTCGCTGATAGCCGACGGTTAGCTTCGGCACTTCAAACTAATTACAAAGGACACTTATTTTTTTCCGCCCCTAAATGTGACAGCAGACACTGGCCAGATCATACTATATCAATTAGAACTATAACTCCACTCTCTCTTGGGGCGGCTTGCTAGCTCATCCTGTAAGACCGTCCCCTACACAGGCAGGAGGCCTCCTAGAGACCCTGGTTTCCACTACACTCCAGCCTGTGGTCCTTTGCTACGTGCCTCTCTCTCCACCCAACGTTCCTGTCAATCTCCACTCTCCTTTTCATACTTGTATACTTACCTGTATACATATACACCTATATACAGTATATATATACCTATATCTGCACATATCTCATACCTACTCTAGAAGTTATTGTATACCAGTTTTTATACCTAGTAGACTGTTGTTATATCCCATTTACCACTGTACATATATATATTACCATACAGTTTACTGTAACATTTGCACACTTTGATAGATGACAACTTCCTTTCGCTGTACTGTACTTATCCTGTACAATGACAATAAATTTGAATATAATCTAATCTAATTTAACAAAGGCAATATGGCAAAAAAATATCCTTTCAAAATCCTAATAATTTGCCTAATAATTCTCTTCTCTCCCTTCCTGGTCAGAAATACCAGCGCAAGAGGAAGTACTCTCTGAGCGCCGTGTTCCACAGTGCCTGCATGCTGCAGGAGCCCGGAGAACCCATCCAGTTCGAGGTCAGCGTGGGTAACTACGGCAACAAGCTGGACTGCACCTACAAGCCGCTAGCCTCCACCACGCAGTACAGCTACGCCGTGTTCGACGGTGAGACAGAGAGAGAGAGCGCGCCATCTTTGTAGTTTTGACAGTTTGCAGCTTTTAATCAAATGAAGTTACAGTGAATTCAGACACAGGTCGTTAACCCTAACATAAAACTAACCTAACCCTTACCAAAAGCTAACCTAATGCTAACCCTAACTTAACCCTAACCCAGACTTAACCCTTAACTAACAGTAACCTTACTTAACCCTTACTTAACCCTAACATAAAACTAACCTAACCCTTACCAAAAGCTAACCTGATGTGAACCCTAACCTAACCCTAACACTTACCCTAACACTAACTTAACGCAAAACTAACCCAACCTTACCCTAACACTTACCCTAACCCTAACCATAACGCTAACCTAACGCTTAACTAATGCTAACCATTACCAAATGCAAACCTAACCCTAACATAACCTAACCGTAATCTAACCCTAACGCTAACCTAACCCTAACCTAATGCTAACCTAAAGGTAATCTAATGTAAACCCTAGCCCTAACCAAATGCTAACCTTACCTAACAAAATCTAACCCTAACCTAACCTAACCCTAATGCTAACCCTTACCCTAACCTAACCTAACCTAACCCTAATCTAACCCTAACCTTCTAACCTTACCTGACTCTAAACCTGCCTACAGGTAACCACTACTACTACCTTCCCTGGGCCGACACCAAGCCTGTTGTGATCCTCACCTCGTTCTGGGAGGACATCAACCACCGCCTGGACTCTGTGAACATCCTCCTCTTCATCGCCGAGAGGCTGGTGAGTCTGGGTCCCGCTGTATCCTCACCTTCCTCTCACCTTCCTCTCACCTTCCTCTCACCTTCCTCTCACCTTCTATCATCGTCTGTTTCTATACTCTTTGTGTTCCCAGGAGTCCCACCTCACGTCTTTGAAAACGGCCATCCTCGCCAAGGAGTCTGAGACCTGTCTGGTGGAGATTTGGCTGAAGCTGGTCAACCACACCATCGAAGACCTCAGCAGGTGGGTTGCCGAGTTCAGAACCAAGGGTTGTCCTTCCTGTACTGTAGAACCAGCCGGATTCAAACTGCGGGGCGGCGCCTATAAGTGGGTCAGAGCAAGGGCCCGCTTGGATCGAATATATTTATAATATATATATTGAGAAATGGTAATGGACTGCATTTATACATCGCTTTTACCCAAAGCGCTTTACAATTATTGGTCAGGAGCAGTTAGGGTTGGGGTGTCTTGCTTAGGGACACCTCGACACTTGGCTAGGAAGAGGAGCCGGGGAATCGAACCAGCAACCTGCTCTACATCTTGAGCTACTGCCGCCACTATTAATTAAAAAATAACAAAATATCTCAAATATATTTACATGCCACGTCATGTTTGTTTGGATCATTAGTATATTTGAAGACATTAAAAAGAAAATGCAAAAAAAAGTTTTAAAAGTTCATGTTTTGTGTTTCAGAAGTGATGATAAATCTGTATTTAAACTGATTTGATTGATTCACAACCCATGAAGTAATGAAGAGTTATCACACTGACCACAGCTTCCAGCTGCCGGTGTTGGAGGGCCAGTCCAACCTGACCGCCCTGGACCTGCAGATCCGGAAGCTGCGGGACGCCTCGCTGCTGAGCATCCGCCGCATGGCCCAGCGGATCAAGGAGGAGGCCACCGACGTCAAGGACACCGTCAGCGACTTCGAAGACTGGCTGGAGAGACTGAAGCAGCTGGCCGAGGAGGTCCGTTGATCAGAGTTCGAAACCCATTCGACGAGTTACATGTACCAAACCACACCTTCCATATATCCAAACCACACATCGCTATAACAGTAGAACCTAACCAAACCACATCTTAGTAGAACCCTACCCCACCTCACTAGAACCGTATATCCAAAACAAACTACAGCTACAACCGTTGAACCCTTACCAAACCAAACCACATCTCAGTATAACCATACCACACCTCGCCAGAACCATAGAACCAAAAACCACACCTCCTTAGAACCAAATAAATCAATTAAAAAGTTAAAAATGTGTAGGCTTTCAGCTCTCTTGTAGTCACACATGACTATGAAGTTATGCCCACGCATACACACGTCGACCACCGGATACGCGCTAGAATACATGTGCTCAACACACAATGCAAGGAAAAACTCAACTATAAATACACTTTTAATTATTATTTAAAGATTACTAAATTACACATTTTAAATGTATAAAACGTTTGTGTCATTAAAATATCCAATTTACAAATATATACATAAGATAAATTAAACTATAAATATACTATTATTATTATTATTATTATTCCAAATTACCAAATTAATTATTAATTAAAAATGAATAAAACGGTCGGTGGTAAATAGGATACATTCATCCAAAAACAACAACGAAAAAACAATGGATAATCTCCTGGAATGTTCAGTAAACAAAGTACATGAGATGGGCCGCGGCGTGACGGTAACCCAGGGAGTGAACTGCTCCATCTGGTTCCTCTCTCTCCTCTCCTCCAGCCTCAGAACAGCTTCCCAGACGTGATCATCTGGATGCTGCGGGGGGAGAAGCGGGTGGCCTACGCCCGAGTCCCGGCCAATAGGATCCTCTACTCCACCCTGAGCGAGGAGGCCTGCGGGAAGTTCTGCGGTCGGACCCAGACCATCTTCATGAAGGTGACCGGGACAACGCTCGCTCTGTCCGCTCAGTTAGTACGGTAGGATTCAGATACTGGTCCTCATGACGGTGGGAGGTAGGGGGTTCCAGTAGACTATCCTATCCCTTTCAGCTCACTGGATCCGATATCACAATGAACAACACTATTGATCTTTGCCAATCAACTGCTGACCAAACATGTTTTACTTTGAGCTTTTCATTTGAAATGGTCAATCCAATTTTTTTTATCCAGAAATCAGAACAGGAGATCTATTGATTGATCTATTGATTGATCTATTGATTGATTGTTCGATTGATTGATTGATACCCCCATGCCTCCGCCCAGTACCCCATGGACCGGGACAAGGGGCTGAAGATCCCGGTGCAGCTGCGTGTCAACATGTGGCTCGGCCTGTCGGCCCACGAGAAGAAGTTCAACAGCTTCGCTGAGGGGACCTTCGGCGTGTTCGCAGACATGGTCAGAGCTAAAGAGCTTCCTGGTTCCCTTCTCCTTTACTGCGCTGGAGAGTAGCGGTCGGACACTGATTGCTATGATACTAATTAGTCAATTAGCAGACACTTATACACTCACTCATCCAAAGTGTTGCTCTATTAAAGCAGAGCTCCTTGCTTGCCTTATGCAGACCCTGCAAGCCAATATATCAAGCCAAAGTTAAATAATACTCTATGCATATACTAATAATCAGAATAATAATCAGAATAATAGTGCTACATATATTATTAAAAACATTATAATATCATTGAAAACTCATAGATTTCACATAGATTACTGTGTTGATTTTTGTAATATAAATTATTAAATTATAATTATATATTATATATATATATATATAATTATTATAAATTCCAAAAAAAATTGCTAAATATATATAAATATATATATTTAAAATATACATATAACAGTGAGTAAGCTGTGACTATATCAAGAACAATGTTCCCCGAAATGCTTCTAGGTAGACAGTGTCCATTGGGGTTTGAACCCCTCACCCCCTCACCCCCTCACCCCCTCACCCCCTCATCCATCCAAGCCTGTCCCTCACCCCCTAACCCCCTCACCCCCTAACCCCCTCACCCCCTCATCCATCCAAGCCTGTCCCTCACCCCCTAACCCCCTCACCCCTCACCCCTAACCCCCTCACCCCCTCATCCATCCAAGCCTGTCCCTAACCCCCTCACCCCCTAACCCCCTCACCCCCTCATCCATCCAAGCCTGTCCCTAACCCCCTAACCCCCTCACCCCCTCATCCATCCAAGCCTGTCCCTCACCCCCTAACCCCCTCACCCCCTAACCCCCTCACCCACCCCTCACCCCTCATCCATCCAAGCCTGTCCCTAACCCCCTCACCCCCTCACCCATCCAAGCCTGTCCCTAACCCGGCTCTCTCTCTCTCTCACGGTACAGTATGAGAACCAGGCCAAGGTGATCAGGACCTGGGGCACCACGGGGCTGGTGGGCCGCCACAAGTTCTCCGACGTGACGGGGAAGGTGAAGCTGAAGCAGGAGCGCTTCATGCCGCCGCGGGAGTGGGACTGGGAGGGAGACTGGTTCTTTGAGCCCGAGAGATGGTGAGAGCATCTCTCCAGCGCCATGCCATCCGTGGGCACAGACCGTGCGTGTCTGGGCTTGTGAAACCCCCCCCCCCCCCCCCCATCCTCTCCCCTCCCCTCCCCCCCCCCTGCCCCCCCCCACCTCCTCCCCTCCCCCAAGTACGAGGAAAACACGGCGCGATGGCGGTGGTTGTGTTTGGGGCTTGCCAGGCCGTGGAATGCTGCGACGTTCCACTGCAGATTTGACGGAAGAAGCCAAATCAGTTTTGTTTGGGGAAGGAAACACTTAGGGCAAAATAAACACATCTGAGGGCACACAATCAAAGGAAATTCATGTATTTTTGGCGTTGTCCCAACGCAGCCTCCTCCTCCTCCTCAGTCTGTTTACATTCCCCCATCAGCTGTAGTGCAAATAACCTGCCTTCCAAACGTTCCCCTTCCTCCCTCCCTTCGCTCTAGCCCAAACATAAATGTGTGTGTGTGTGTGTGTGTGTGCACGTGTGTGTGTGCACGTGTGTGTGTGCGTGTGTGTGTGTGAACATGTGTGCATGTGTGTGTGTGCATGTGTGTGTGTGTGTGTGTGTGTGTGTGTGTGTGTGTGTGTGTGTGTGTGTGCTCTCAGTCTGTTGACAGAGGCAGACGCGGGGCACACCAAGTTCACAGACGAAGTGTTTCAGAACGAGACGCGTTTCCCCGGAGGTGATTGGTCGCCGGCCGGCCAGCCCTACACCGACGTGGTAGGAAGACACACACACACACGCACACATCTTAAAGGGACGGTGTACCGAAACGCACCAGACGGTTAAAGGGCAAGCGGTCGGTTGTTTTATCTCACATATGAGAGAGAGCACCGCTCCGTACGCAATTTTCTTTTCCCCATAAAGTTGGACCATTGGTGTCGTTAGTCCGGGATTTTGCGCTTTCTATAGGACCAATGTTGGGGGGCGTCAGGATAGCTCAGTCTGTGGGGATTTGGGGGCTTAGGAACCGGAAGGTCGTCGGTTGAAGTCCCCGAAACACCGTCCTGGGCACTGCCGAGGTGGCCCTTGAGCAAGGCACCAGACCCCTACACTGCATATAAAATAGCTGCCCACTGCTCCTAATACTACGATGGGTTAAATGCAGAGAAACTCATTTCAGTGTGGTGTGTGGTGTGTGTGGTGTGTGTGTGTGTGTGGGTGTGTGTGTGTGGGCCAATAAAGAGGATTCAACCCTCCAGATTTTGATCAGCACTCTCCAAATAAGACCAATGACATCAGAGGTCCAACAGTTCAGGCAAAAGTACCGCATACTCTTTTCCCCATTGTACTAGTTGCAAATGGAAATTCAACTGTTGAAGTTTAATCTTAATCTTAATCTTGTTAAATTCTTGTTGCAGAAAATAGCCTAAAACATTATTAGAAATATTAGAAAATAGCCAGACATGCACTGCTCCTTTAACCAGTCACAACTCATTAGTATGTTTATAGGAAAATAGATTTGAGTAAATTATCTTGTGCTCCGAGAATAGCCGTAAAAAAAAACCAAGCACATTCTTTCCAAGGTGAGTGTTCCAACAGGAGAAGATAGGGGGGGGGGGGGGGGTGAGCTTGGCTTCTAGACGGTCATTCGTCCCGGGACAAGCTGTGGCAAGAAATGCTTTGTACGTGGTCTGTCTGAGGGCTGTGTTGAGCACCTAGGGAAATGAGGGAGGAAACACTTGAGTGTGCTATAAAAGTGAAAGACTCCTTGCCTGTTCCCTACAAGCCAATATATTAAATAACATTCAATTACAGTCATTTAGCAGATGCTTTTTTCCAAAGTGACTTACAGTAGTGCAATCATATATCACGCTAAAGTAAAATAATGTTAATAAATAAATAAATAAATAATCTTTAAAAAATAATAATAAGCATAAATAAATTATTAAAACATCATAATGTTATTGAACAATTATAAGATTACTATTTAATATATATATATATTTTTTTAAATACTTATATATCATTTAAATTGTAATAACAGTCAGTGAACAGCTGCAGTATCAACCACAACAACCGTCTGTGAGCATGTGCTAGCTAAAGCTAACTGTCCGTCCCCAATGTGCGGCGACTGTTCCCATCCAGAACGGGGAGCAGGCCCAGAGCCCGGGGGAGATGGACTGTCCCCAAGGGTGGGTGTGGGAGGACGAGTGGAGCTACGACGTCAACAGAGCTGTGGACGAGAAAGGTAGTGGGAACGTCTCCCAACCTCATCCTCCAAAGGAATTCAGATCACTTTGAATGAATTTCCCTTTGGTCGATGAATCATGAAAGTGTTCTCGTAAAATAAACAAATTCTTCTTGGCCACCAGGCTGGGAGTACGGAGTCACCATCCCCCCCGAAGACAAGCCCAAATCCTGGGGGGCGGCGGAGAAGATGTACCACGTCCACCGGAGGAAGAGGCTGGTGCGGCCACGCAGACGCACGTCCGACGCCGTGGCGACCACTGAGGTGAGGCCGGCGGAGGAGAGGAACGGAAAGGACGGACCATTGAGGTTAGCCAAGGAAGGGAGAAAGCTTTTAGGGCAGCGGAGGAAAGTAAGGTTGAGAACTTTGACACCAATGGAACGTAAACAAGATAAGGCCATCAAAGGAAAGGGGAGGAGAAGGAGGAGACGTTCAGAGGAACAGAGTGAACTTCAACACAACATGTCAAAGTCACTTTTCCTTCTGCGCTTTGCTCCCCCTCCTCCCTGTCCTCTTCTTCCTCCCACAACTCCTCCAACTCCTCCCCCCTCCTCCTCATTCCTTTCTCTCCTCCTTATCCTCCCCCTCCTCCTACTCCCCCTCCTTCTCCCTCTCCTCTTCCTCCTCCCCAACTCATACTCTTCCACATCGTCCTCGTCATCCTCCTCCCTCTCCTCCCCCTCCTCCCCCTCCTCCTCCCCTTCCTCCTCATTCCTGTCCTCCCTCTTCTCCCCCTCCTCCTCCCCTTCCTCCTCCTTCCTCTCCTCCCCCTCCTCCTCCCCTTCCTCCTCCCCTTCCTCCTCCTTCCTCTCCTCCACCTCCTCCTCCTCCTCCTCCACCTCCTCCACCTCCTCCTCCTCTACCCTCTCCCTCCCCCTCCTCTTCCTCCTCCTTCCTCTCCTCCACCTCCTCCTCCTCCTCCTCCTCCCCCTCCTCCTCCTCCTCCTCCTCCTCCTCCTCCTCCTCCTCCTCCTCCTCCTCCTCCTCTTCCTCCTCTACCCTCTCCCTCCCCCTCCTCTTCCTCCTCCTTCCTCTCCTCCCCCTGCTCATCCGGTGAGAATGACTTTACTTTTTCTTCTTCCGTTAAAGAGACGGACGTCTGGCGACGACTGGGAATACTCCGCTCTGATTGGCTGGAAGTTCCACCGGAAGGAGCGGTCGTCGGACATGTTCCGGCGGCGGCGCTGGCGCAGGAAGATGGCTCCCTCGGACCGCATGGGGGCGTCGGCCATCTTCAGGCTGGAGGGGGCCCTGGTGGGTAGCCACATTCCTCCGTGAAGTGAAGTCAGTTCTCTTTGTGAGTGAGTCTCCCTCCTGTTGTTGCCCTGGCTGTTGTCATGGCTACAGGATGGAGATAGGTGGTATGGCTCATATCCTCTCAATAGTCCCCTTCATCTGCCCTCTTCCTGTTTATTAACGGTAGCCGACGGTTGGCACACTATACTTTTGAAGCCCCTGGAGAAATTAAAGTGTTTGTTGATCTTACTTTATCTTGATCTTGTTTAGCCTACGCTTGGTGTTAGTGGGTTCCTGTTTGTGTTTGTCTTATGAAGCCGTTTCTCCATGCAGCCATCACTCTGTGTGTGTGTGTGTTTCTGTTCCCCAGGGTGTCGATGGTTCTCCATGAAGCCATCAGTCTGTGTGTGTGTGTTTCTGTTCCCCAGGGTGTCGATGGTTCTCCATGAAGCCATCAGTCTGTGTGTGTGTGTTTCTGTTCCCCAGGGTGTCGATGGTTCTCCATGAAGCCATCAGTCTGTGTGTGTGTGTTTCTGTTCCCCAGGGTGTCGATGTTGACGAGAAAGCCAGCAAGGCGGACTCAACGAAGCTGTTTGGTGCCAACACACCCAATGTGTCCTGCTGCTTCAGCCGTGAGTGACTATACTGCTGACCCATGACCCCTGAACACACCTGACCCATGACCCCTGAACACACCTGACCCATGACCCCTGAACACACCTGACCCATGACCCCTGAACACACCTGACCCATGACTCAGTCTCTTAGCCCCCCTGAACACACCTGACCCATGACCCCTGAACACACCTGACCCATGACCCCTGAACACACCTGACCCATGACCCCTGGACACACCTGACCCATGACTCACTCAGTCTCTTAGCCCCCCTGAACACACCTGACCCATGACCCCTGAACACACCTGACCCATGACCCCTGAACACACCTGACCCATGACCCCTGGACACACCTGACCCATGACTCACTCAGTCTCTTAGCCCCCCTGAACACACCTGACCCATGACCCCTGAACACACCTGACCCATGACCCCTGAACACACCTGACCCATGACCCCTGGACACACCTGACCCATGACTCACTCAGTCTCTTAGCCCCCCTGAACACACCTGACCCATGACCCCTGAACACACCTGACCCATGACCCCTGAACACACCTGACCCATGACCCCTGGACACACCTGACCCAAGACTTACAATCATAACTATATTATTAAAACTTTATAATATCATTGAACAATTATTAGAATACTATTTAATATTTATTTATTTGATAAAAAATATGTATATTCATAATTGTTATTTTACAAATAAATCTTGCATACATAAATACATAAGTAATAAGTAATCTGGCCCCCCTGAACACACGTAAACCATAACTCGGTACCTGGCTATATTAGTCTTGTATATGGGTATGGGTATATATGATGTGTAAGGTAAACGTACCCGGGGTATACACATATATATATATATATACATGTTACACATGCACTTATATACATATTATATAAGTGCATGTGAAATGTTCCTCCTATCTCCCAGGGTGCTACCGGTACCATCTCAGAGTGTACGTGTACCAGGCCAAGAGTCTCTGTGCGATGGACAAAGACAGCTTCTCAGGTACGGGGAGTACTGGGGACGAACGCGTTGGCTCTCCGCAAACACAACAACAACACAACAACACGATCCACCGTCGAGAGAAGCCATTCATCACGACATCACTCTCTCTGTCTCTCTCCATCTCTCTGTCTCTCTCCGTCTCTCTGTCTCTCTCCATCTCTCTGTCTCTCTCCATCTCTCTGTCTCTCGCCGTCTCTCTGTCTCTCTCCATCTCTCTGTCTCTCTCCATCTCTCTGTCTCTCTCCGTCTCTCTTTGTCTCTCTCGCGAATCATCATGGCATCACTCTATCTCTCTCTATGTCTTTCTTTCCCTCTGTCTCTCTCTTGTCTCTCTCTGTCTCTCTCTTGTCTCTCTCCGTCTCTCTCTGTCTCTCTCCGTCTCTCTCTGTCTCTCTCTGTCTCTCTCCATCCCTCTCTCTGTCTCTCTCCATCCCTCTCTCTGTCTCTCTCCATCCCTCTCCGTCTCTCTCGGCCTCTCTCTGTCTCTCTCCATCCCTCTCTGTCTCTCTCTGTCTCTCTCCATCCCTCTCTCTGTCTCTCTCCATCCCTCTCTGTCTCTCTCCGTCTCTCTCTCCAGACCCCTACGTCCACGTGTCCTTCCTCAACGTCAGCAAGACCACGGAGGTGGTGAGGGCCACGCTGAACCCCACCTGGGACCAGACGCTGATCTTCGACGACGTGGAGATCTACGGAGACCCCAAGACCGTGGCCCGGGACCCCCCCGACGTGGTGATGGAGCTGTACGACAGCGACCAAGTGGTGCGTGAAGGGGCCCAGCTGGGTCTCTCTCTCTCTCTCTCTCTCTCTCTCTCTCTCTCTCTCTCTCTCTCTCTCTCTCTCTCTCTCTCTCTCTCTCTCTCTCTCTCTCTCTCTCTCTCTCTCTCTCTCTCTCTCTCTCTCTCTCTCTCTCTCTCTCCTGAGTCACAAGGCTGTTGAGACACTAAGTGTGATGACATACTGGTTTGTTTAATCCTGTGATTAGTGTTGCGGTTAGGGTGTTCCCAGACTCCATTCCAACCCATGTCCCACAGTACCTCCCTCAACGGCCTCCTTGAGAAGCGAGATACCCTCAGTATCTGTAGAGAGCATACCTCCACCACACCGGAAAGTCCCCGGTTTCGGTTTCGGTTCCTGATCTGAAAATGAGCCAAAAGCTCTCATAAGTCATCTGAGCACCAAGTTGTGTCCAATTCCGTATCTCATTTTTTGAGTTATCTTGCTAACAGACAAAAATACATAACCTCCAGTCCACCTTGGAGGAAATGATTAACTCACTGACTCATTCAAGATTCAAGATGTGTATACAGTATGTAAGAACAATGGAATGCTTACTCCCCATTCCCTCCCGCTGTATGGATTTCTAAAACACAATACTATAGAAGTACTATACACAATAAAAATGACAATAAAATGAACAGGATGGATGATATATAAAAGTGCTGAATTGTGTGTGTGTGAAGGGCCAGTAGTGCAGCAGCATCGTGAATACAGTGCAGTTCAGTGCAGAACAGTGACGTGACAATAATGAGACAAGAAGGTCCAGCGAAAGTATGATAGTGTGTGTGTGTGTGTGTGTGTGTGTGTGTGTGTGTGTGTGTGTGTGTGTGTGTGTGTGTGTGTGTGTGTGTGTGTGTGTGTGTGTGTGTGACGAAATGACTAAACAGCCGCGTTTTTCCTGCTTGCTGTGCAGGGCAGAGACGAGCCCCTGGGTCGCTGCACCTTCCCCCCCATAGTGAACCTGAACCCCGCCGTGGCCGTCACCCCCCGGCTGCTGTGGTTCCCCGTCTCCAAGAAGGGGCGTGGCGCCGGAGAGATGCTGGTGGCCGCCGAGCTGCTGCTGAAAGACGGGGTGACCGCCTCCGATGGTTCTGTTGGAGCGAGGGGAGAACGAGGGAGGGAGAATGGGCGGGAGGGAGGAAGGGAGGGAGGGAGGGAATGAGGACGTGAGTGAAGGAGGGAGGGAGGGAGGGAATGAAGAAGTGAGTGAAGGAGGGAGGAAGGAAGTGAAGGAGGAAGGGAGGGAGGGAGAGAGGGAGGGAGGTTGAGTGGGAGGGAAGTGAAGGAGGGAGGGAGGGAGGAGGGGAGTGAAGGAAGGAGGGAGGGAAGGAGGGAGGGAGAGAGGGAGGGAGTGAAGGAGGGTGGGAGGGAGGGAGGGAGGGAGGGAGGGGAGTGAAGGAGGGAGGGAGGGAGGAGGGGAGTGAAGGAGGGAGGGAGGGAGGGAGGAGGGGAGTGAAGGAAGGAGGGAGGGAGAGAGGGAGGGAAGGAGGGAGGGAGAGAGGGAGGGAGGAGGGAGGGAGGGAGAGAGAGAGAGAGGAGGGAGGAAGGAGGAGGGAGGGAGGGAGGAAGTGAAGGAGGGAGGGAGGGAGGAGGGGAGTGAAGGAGGGAGGGGGGGAGTGAAGGAAGGAGGGAAGGAGGGAGGGAGAGAGGGAGGAGAGGGAGGGAAGGAGGGAGGGACGGACGGAGGGAGGGAGGGAGAGAGGGAGAGAGGGTGGGAGGGAAGGAGGGAGAGGAGGGAGGGAGGAGGGAAGGAGGGAAGTGAAGGAGGGAGGGAAGGAGAGAGGGAAGGAGAGAGGAGGGGAGTGAAGGAGGGAGGGAAGGAGGGAAGGAGGGAGGGAGGAAGACGGCCAGAAGATAGAAAGAGAGCGAGGAAGGAATGATGGAAGAAAAAAAAGAAAGAAAGAGTCAGAAATACGGAGGAAACAAGGAGTGAATAAAGGAAGGAAGGATAGACATAAAGAAGATAAAATCACACATTGAATACAATACATCGCATCCAATCCAATACTATATTTAGAAATACATACATGAGTCAAAATGAGCATGAGAGTAAAACCTCACGTGTTTGAGGAGCCTCAACGTGACACTAAGTGTGGAACTGTCTGTCTCTCTCTCTCTGTGTCTCTCTATGTGTCTCTCTTTCTGTGTCTCTCTGTGTGTCTCTCTTTCTGTGTCTCTCTATGTGTCTCTCTCTCTGTCCCTCTCTCTCTGTCTCCTCGTCTCTCTCTGTGTCTCTCTCTCTGTCTCGTCTCTCTCTCTGTCTCTCTCTGTCTCTCTCTGTGTCTCTCTCTGTCTCTCTCTGTGTCTCTCTCTCTCTCTGTCTCTCTCTCTGTCTCTCTCTCTGCTCTCTCGTCTCTCTCTCTGTCTCTCTCTATCTCTCTCTCTGTCTCTCTCTCTGTGTGCCTCCAGGTGAACGAGAGCAACCTCCCCCTCATCCCCCCCACCAGGGGCGACTCCCTCTTCATGGTTCCCCAGGGAATCAGACCCGTGGTGCAGCTCACTGCCATCGAGGTGAGCCCTGGATCATAAACCCTGAAATCTAGGGAGAAAACTTATTGTACCTGTTGAATGACCTTTTTGTAATGTCTAATATATTATGTTATTATATATGTGTATATGCATGTATTTATTATATTATTATGGTGACTAGTAGTTATCTTGCCTACTTTGAATGATGTCATGTATTGTTCAATGTTCAGTCTGGTGTGACCGTGTACTACTGTCTCTCTGTGTGTGTTCCTTGGTGGTTTGGTCAGATTCTGACGTGGGGCTTGAGGAACATGAAGAGCTACCAGCTGGCCAGCGTCTCCTCCCCCAGCCTGCTGGTGGAGTGTGGGGGCGAGGTGGTGCAGACCGCCGTCATCAAGAACTTCAAGAAGAACCCAAACTTCCCCGGCTCTGTGCTGCTCCTCAAAGTGGTACTTTCCGGTCTTTCGTTATATGCAAAAAGTATTTGTTCTGTGATTTCCCCCCCTCGTTGTTACCTCAATCCTCCATCGAAGATCAGATCAGCATGCCTTTATTGTCAAGAAACAACAAATTATTGTCCTGCTCTAGAAATCATCATGACACTATCAAAAACAAAAATTGAAGATTTTTTATTTTCTATATTTTCTATAATATATTTCATATATATATATATATATATATGTATATATATATATATAACAATTTTTTTTTTTTTTTTGAAAAACAGGTTAAAGAAAATATTAAACTGTATATATATTCACATATTGCGTAAGCCCTAAAAATATGGTTATGTACGGAATTGGACAAAACTTTAGATGGGCGGTTAGAATTACATATGGACCAAGGAATAGTTCAGTCCATGGGTTCAGTTTAGTTGTTTGGTTGATTCTGTTCCTGTCTTGGTGCTGCCAGCTGCTGCCCAAACAGGAGATGTACACCCCTCCCATCATCCTGAAGGTGGTGGACCACCGTCCATTCGGCAGGAAGCCGGTGGTGGGTCAGTGTACCATCGACTCGGTGGAGGAGTTCCGCTGTGACCCGTACTGCAACGATGACATGGTCATGTCTGCCAAAAGTAACCCAACACACACACACACACACACACACACACACTCTCTGACTCTCTCCCCCTCTCTATCTTTGTCCCTCTCTGTCTGTCTGTCTGTCTGTCTGTCTGTCTGTCTGTCTGTCTGTCTGTCTGTCTGTCTGTCTGTCTCTCTCTCTCTGTCTCTCTGTCATTCACTCACTCACTAAGCCACGCACGGCATACGCACACACTCACGCATACACATACACACTTTCTCTCTTTCACTCTCACATACACACACACTCACACACAAACACACGCACCATACACACACACACACACACACACACACACACACACACACACACACACACACACATACACACACACACACACACACACACACACACACACACACACACACACACACACACACACACACACACACACACACACAGTATTCACCTGATGATGTGTATGTTTTCCAGTGGCGATGATTTCATCGGCCCCGGGCGACGCGGTGATCACCATCGAGGACAGACCCATCGTCAGCGCTTTGGTGAGTAATGCTATAATATATATAATTATATATATATAATAATAATAACAAATCTCCCGCAGCCGCTCCTTTTAACTTGTCATGGATCTATTTTATGTCCCTCCTCCTCCTCCTCCTCCTCCTCCTCCTCCTCCCCTCCCCCTCCACAGATGCAAGAAGAAAAGGTAGTTACATCAAAGTTGTTTGTATTGTGTTGTATTGTTTATCCACCTTTTGACATTCATACACTAAGCTCCGCCCCCTGGGGGACCGGGGCCTTTAGCTGGGCTGCTCCACACCTGTGGAACGGCCTTCCTCATCATTTAAGGGGAACCGCAGACCCTGGACTCTTTTAAGACAGGCCTTAAAACATTTTTATTTATTATTTATTTATTTATTATTTATTTATTTATTTATTTATTTATTTATTATTTATTATTTATTATTATTTACTTACTTACTTACTTACTTACTTACTTACTTACTTACTTACTTACCTATTTATTTATTTTTAAATGTGTGTTCACTATTGTTAGTAATTCTATGTTGTGTTTGTTTGCTATGTTATTAACTCTGTAGCACTCTGAGATTGGTTTAAAAAAATGAACACAATACAATACAAATAGAGTGCATTATTATCCTTATTATCCTTATTATCATGAATTCTCTCAGCAGGAAGACACGGTGGACTGGTGGAGTAAGTTCTACGCCTCCACGGGGGAGCAGGAGAAGTGTGGACCGTACCTCCAGAAGGGCTATGACAAGCTGCAGGTCGGACCACGTTCACTGGGGCCTGGTTACAATCATAGACTTAAGGACCAACTCCTTGTGACTCAGAGTGTGTGTGTGTGTGTGTGTGTGTGTGTGTGTGTGTGTGTGTGTGTGCACGTGTGTGTGTGTGTTTGCATGTGTTTGCATGTGTTTGTGTGTGTCTGTGTGTTTGTGCATGTGTGTGCGTGTTTATGTGTGTGCATGTTTGCGTGTGTGCATATGTGTGTATGTCTGTGTGTGTGTGTGCGTGTGTGCGTGCGTGTGTGCGTGCGTGTGTGTGTCTGCCCCCAGGTGTACGACTCTGAGCTGGAGGCGGTGCCAGGGTTCTGTGGGCTGAATGACTTCTGCTGCACCTTCAAGCTGCAGCGCGGCAAAATGGAGGAAGAGGACGAGGATCCGTCCGTGGTGGGAGAGTTCAAGGTGCAACTGGACTCCGTGTTGTGGCGTTAACACAGCGCACACCTCATATCATATGGTCGCGCCGTTCGGTCCATTTTTAGTCCTTGCCTGCCCCCTGGTGGAATGTATAAATAATGTTAGTTATTAGTTCTCGTTTGATTTATCTCGTGTAGATGTGAAACAGGACTGTGACTGCTCACACTACACACTATACGTTACATATTACATAATGTGTGCAATATATACAGTATGTTATATTTAGTAAGCTTTCTCTGTGTGATTAGACTATATGGTTTAATATAGGTTTAAGACACCTGTAGTGCAAACAAATATTACAACATAATTGATCAAATTGTGTATAAAGAGATGATCAACAACAAGTGTACGATTGCGATATAAAAAAAAAGAGGCTAAAATACAAACAGAGACCGTCAAAGGACAGTTCATTCATTCATAAATACTGTTTCTATACACGTTCCACATTTGAGGAGAGGACAACCAACCAACAATACAAACCAACAAAACCAACTAGAAACACGCTGTAGTGCAGCCGTGTGTTTGATAGTGGTCCGGTGACACACGGCATGAGGCAACAGGGTCTGTGATTTGTGGAGCAAATGTGGGCGAGGGCTGGGGGGGGGGGGGGGGGGGGGCGAGGGGGGGGTGAGTGGGAGTCTGACAGCAGAGAGAAGAGCTCCTACCGTCCCTAATGGATCGGTGATGGATGCTGTGACGGCGTGTGGCTGGAGAGGTGGTGACTCAAAGTGATCCACGATGCTCCCAGGTGGATTGAACTTTTGGGGTTCTTGGAAATAGCCAAGGAGTTGCCTAGAAGTGTGTTGTGTTTGAAAGCCCTCAATCCCCCCCCCCCCCCCCCCCCCCCCCGCTGTGGTGATAAATGTTCGAAGATATTAAAAGATAACATAGAAGGACCATGATTCACACCCACCCCTCCCTCCTCCCTTCTCCTCCTCCGTGTTCCAAGTGCCTCCTCCCTTCTGTTTACTATGTGTTTAGGTTGAGCCTTTCAAATCACATTACATTACACTACATTACATTACATTACATTACATTACATTACGTTACATTACATCACAGTACATTACATTACATTACAGTCATTTAGCAGACACTTCTGTCCAAAGTGACTTACAATAAGTCTATTCCACATACAGTAGGTAGGCAAGAGAACTGCTAGTCACCAGAAGTCATCAGTGCATCTCCTTCCTAACAAAGAGCCTCCAAGAGCAGAACCAGTGCTCAGGTTAAGGTACAATAGGTCGGCTGACAATAGAGCTAAACGTGCGTAAGGCTTGCTCCAGGCTGTACACATCGTGGGTTTGAACCCCGAAACCTTTCCTCCTCTATCCCTGTAGCCCTCCCCCATATAAAGGACATGTTTCGTGTTGTGTGCGTCACGCAGGGCTCCTTCCGGGTGTACCCGCTGTACGATGACCCCGGGGTCGGCGACCCCCCGCGCCAGTTCAGGGAGCTACCCGAGAGCGCGCCCCAGGAGTGTCTGGTCAGGATCTACGTGGTGCGCTGTGTGGACCTGCAGCCCAAGGACAATAACGGCCTGGTGAGGCTCCTCTCGGTCACATCCTTAATCACAGTTACAGTCTCAAAGGGCCCCCCCCCAACCCTAAGGGCCCGCAAAGGGCAAGAACAAACTCCTTTAATGACGGAGAAGGAATTCTTAAGCGGGGGGGGATCCCTCCTTCCAGGGAGGGTTAGGGAGGATATGCAATGGGTGCCATTAAAGTGACGTACATCGTATTTACACGTTGAACCTCAAACGCACGGCCACGGCTAATGCTAACAACACACTGCCGCTAATGTTTGTTATTGTTTACATTTTTCATAATTTGGATTAGACATTTGTTTTGTATAGTTTTGTATTTTTTTTATTAATTCACTTTTAAATGATTAATTCTGGTTTAATTCTGGTTTAATTCTGGTTTAATTCTGTCCCCATCCCAGTGCGACCCCTACATTAAGATTCATCTGGGGAGGAAAACCCTGGATGACCGAGAGAACTACAAACCCAACACACTCAACCCAGAGTTTGGCCAGTAAGACATAATACATCATTGTTAATATGTATTGTATTAGGAATTCATAATACATATAAAGTCATACAGTATACTCTGTATTCTTTTGTATTTTATTTCCCATATGGTTTAATTCCTTCACCATCGAAGATAGGAGGTTATGTGTTTGTCTTGTTTGGGATTTGTTTGTTTTCTGTTAGCAAAATAACTCAAATGTATGTAAGGTGTGGGGGAGCTATGCACTCTACTTATCAATATCTAGTGTATTTATTCATAAGAAATATTTATTTGTATAGTAATGTATCATTTAGTGTGTCTTATTTCCGATAGACGTACGGGTTTGTTCGTGTTGTATTTGTGTTTGTGAGAGGTGAAAACAACGCTGAATCTCCTTTGTTGAATGTTTTTTTTTGCGTGTCTTTTGTACGCAGGACGTATGAGATGTCCTGCTTCCTCCCCCACGACAAGGACCTGAAGATCGGCGTCTTCGACTACGACCTGCTGAGTCGCGACGAGAAAGTGGGCGAGACGGTCATCGACCTGGAGAACAGACTGCTCTCCCGCTTCGGCTCCTACTGCGGCCTGCCTCAGTCCTACTGCGTGTGAGCTCAACTCTCTTGTACTGTCGTCATACAGACCGCCAGTCCTACTATAATAAGTGTGAGCTCACACCCTACTGTCATACAGACCTCCACAGTCCTAGTGCGTGTGAGCTCACACTGTACTATCGTACAGACCACCAGTCCAGCTGGGTCTGTGAGCTGCCACTCCACACACCCTGCTTGAGTCTTTCCTTGATTACTTTCGATACCGTCAAGAGACCTAAAGGCAAAACAAGGTTGATTTTTTTCAACCTTGTTGAAACAAGTGTGTTTAGTAAGCAGACATTGTCATACGACTTAATATACAAGTTATAATAATAATAATAATAATAGAATATCTTAATTGACATAGCACTTACCAAGCAATACAGGACTAATAAAGTGCTTCACAACAATAAAAATGAATAAAGTTAAGTAAAATTTGAAAAAACAATGGCACAATAAAGACTTTGTTAAAAAAACATCAAAATATATACAAAAATCCACCACTCTAAGCAGATTTACAACAGAATAACAGAAAATAGAATTAAAATAGAATTAAAATTAAATTAAAATTAAATTAAAGCAGATTAAATAGAAAGGTGTCTAAAAAGAGGCTTCTTAAAAGAGGACACTGACACAGCTGATCTATATTAAAAGTCAGGCTGTTCCAGAGCCAAGGAGCGGTGAGCGAGAAGGCACGATCTCCCCCCCCCTCATGGTTTTCAACCTAGACTCTAGAACAGCTAACAACTCTTTTGCGGTTTGTTAGATATGGAGATAAAAGCTCACATACTAGCTGCAGAAAAAAAGCCATGCAGAACGGCTTACAACCAACCCAACAGGACACAGCGTGAGTGTGTGTTTGTGTGTGTGTGTAAGTGTGTGATTCCCTTCTCCAGCTCAGGGATCAACCAGTGGCGGGACCAGCTGAAGCCCTCTCAGATCCTGCAGAACCTGGCCCGGCTGAGGGGGGTCTCTGCCCCCGGCCTTCAGATGGACGGCAGCTCTCTGTCCTTCTCGGGGAAACAGTACAGCCTGCAGGACTTTGGTACGCGGATCCAGTGAATGCTGTTTACACATTGTGGATTGGGGACAGGGACAAATAACTCCCACAGTCACTAAACCAAACCAAGAGTTGTTTAGTATCACAATGATATATATGGATTTTTTCTCTACTTCAAATTGATTCTGCACTGTGGTTATGATGCTGCTGCACTACTGGCACTTTAAATGCGTTCTGTACAATTCAAACCATGTCAAACCATGAAGTTACTTCATTGCTCTTTTTATTATTCTTTTTATTGTGTACAGTAATTTTATATTTGTATATAGTGTTTCAGAAAAGTCCTCCTGCGTGCGGGAGGGAAGGGGAGTAAGCATTCCATTGTACTTGTAAGTTGCAAATGGCAAATAATAATCTTGAATCTTGAGTCTTGAGATTGCAGATCCTGTGGACCAAGTACAATGCAACGCTTTCTCCCGCAGTGGGAATTCTACTTAAAAAAATAAATAATATTACCAATAATATAAACAATAATAAAGAACAGTAAAGTGTCTGAAAGTAGGGAGGATATATTGTGCCATCTTGAGGGATTCTTAAATGAACTAACAATTTCAGTGAAAGCGCCTCTCTCTTCCCTCTCATGCTCTCTCCATACCCGGCCCACCATTAAAGGGCAAGGTACCAAACAAAGAAACAGACAATTAAAACATTTAAAAACTCAACTTAACTTAACGTCTTCATGACGGAAGGTGTTTTTGATGTTTACAAATATTTAACAAACATATATTTTCATACCTCATACCTACCTACCAATGTTTTTATATTTTTTATATCTAAAAAATTTAAATAGTTGTTGTTGTTATTGTTGTTTTCTTGTATTTTTCAGAGGCCAATATGGTGGCCCACGAGCATCTGGGCCCCCCCAGGGAGAGGCTGGCTCTACACGTCCTCAGGAAGCAGGGGCTGGTCCCAGAGCACGTAGAGACCAGGACCCTCTACAGCTCCTACCAGCCTACCCTGTCCCAGGTTAGACACACACACACACACACACACACACACACACACACACACACACACACACACACACACACACACACACACACACACACACACACACACACACACACACACACACACACACACACACACACACACACACACACACACACACACTGGAGACCAGGACCCTCTACAGCTCCTACCAGCCTACCCTGTCCCAGGTTAGACACACACACACACACACACACACACACACACACACACACACACACACACCACACACACACACACACACACACACACACACACACACACACACACACACACACACACACACACACACACACACACACACACACACTGGAGACCAGGACCCTATACAGCTCCTACCAGCCTACCCTGTCCCAGGTTAGACCTACAATAAGGTCATTCAACATATAGCAGGGAGGCACTACTCTTCAACATAAGTCATAAGTACATTTCCTTCCTAACAAAGAGCCTCTAAGATCAGAAACAGTTGCTCAGGTTAAAAGTACAATTAGTAAGCTCCCTAAATCTTACACAATATCACACAGTACATCAAACAGGGGCGACAATGACAAACAGTGAAGCCAATAGACACAAGCTAATAAGCAAAAGCTAATAAACAAGCCCTGGGAAAACAAAAGTGCCAACAAGTGCTAAGAGGAAGGGTCAGGGTAGCGCCTCCTGCCTTACGCCTACAGTGTCACATTCAAACATTTAAACATTTAAAATTAAAAACTTTATTGTGCTCTACATTGCAGGGTAGAATCCAAATGTGGGTGGACATCTTCCCCAAGAGCCTGGGCCTGCCGGGACCGCCGTACGTCATTGAGCCTCGCCAAGCAAAGCGGTAGGAATATAATAACGCACGCCATAGTAAACGCCACCATCATGAAGGCTTGTTGTAGGCACGCACAGCGCGGACGCCCCCTGGTTGTAACGGTGGGGTCGTTCTAACAGGTACCACCTGAGGGCCGTCGTCTGGAACACCACAGACGTGATACTGGACGAAACCAGCATCACTGGAGAGGACATGAGCGACATCTACGTGAAAGGGTACCCTTGACTGGCTTATATGACAATACCCCCTATTGTAAATGTTGGCTGTACAACTGCACTGTACTGCACTGTATTCATGATGCTGCTGCACTACTGGCACTTTAAAATGCTTTTGCACAATATAACACATGTACATATCATGATCATCACTTGATTGCTCTTTTTATTTTATTGTGTATATTATTCTAATAGGATTGTGCTCTAGAATTGTATACTGCGGGAGGGAATGGGAAGTTAGCAATCCATTGTTATTGTTGCAAATGGCAAATACAATTCTTGAATCCGAATCTTGAATCTAATATAATAGTAATCATACATTAAATTGTCAGTAATTGTTTTATCCAAAGCGTCTCTGTGAGGACAGTACAGAAGGTTCTTAGCCGAGATGGGGAATCAGACTCAGTGTGGGCGCAGTGGTTCGAGCTCCACAGGCTTCCTGTCGTGAACTTTGAACTTTGAATTGAACTATAGATCTATTCAATCAATTCAAAGGTGTGGAAACATATTTGGTGAAATATTTCTAAGGCGTGTGACTTTTGATTGGGTTAAATATCGCTACTACCGTACTACTATGTGGTCTCCCAGGTGGATGCCGGGGATGGAGCAGGACAAGCAGAAGACGGACGTCCACTACCGATCCCTGGACGGAGATGGGAACTTCAACTGGAGGTTCATCTTCGGGTTCGACTACCTGCCGGCGGAACAACTGTGTCTGGTCTCCAAAAAGGTATGTTTTTCTTCTTCTTCTTAGTAGTAAATCCTCGGTGTGTGTGTGTGTGTTTGTGTATATGCAACGAACACAACGTGAAATTAAAACAAGACCTACAGCAAGATATTGATGCGGTCCGCCTTCCTTTTTCCAGAATCGCTTTTGGAATCTGGACAAAACCGAATTCAGGATCCCTCCGAAGTTGATTGTCCAGATATGGGACAATGACAAATTCTCCCTGGACGACTACCTGGGTGAGTCAATGCTGCGCTCCTTATCTGCTAAATCTGCTCCTAAACAACAACAACAACAACCACAACAACAACAACCACAACAAAGTATTGAAACCACCATCACTTAACGTAACGCTTTCCACGCTTTCACCGTAACGCTTTCCACAGGCACGGTGGAGCTGGACCTGCTGCATCTGATCCCTCCGGCCAAAACCCCTGAGAAGTGCAGTGTGATGATGATACCGGGCATGCTGGGCACCAGCATCACCAAAGCCCCCCCGGCCAACTCCTTGTTCTCCCAGAAGTCAGTGCGAGGCTGGTGGCCCTGCATGATCGAGCAGGACGGAAAGCATGTGATTGGGGTATGTTTAAAAAGAACCTCCCCAATCCACGCAGGACGGACGTCGGTTAGCAAAGACCGACCGTGTGTAATTTCTTCCGTCGTGTTTTTCGTAGGGGAAAGTGGAGATGACTCTGGAGATCGTGGAGGAGAAGGAGATGGAGGAGAAACCAGCGGGGAAGGGCAGGGACGAGCCCAACATGAACCCCAGACTGGACGCTCCCAAGTGAGCCCATGTTTCTACTTGTGTTATATTTATATTTCTGTAACAGTTCCTGTCCCATACTGGGCAGGAACTCACGACCCCCGGCATGAGAGGAAGACGCTGTAACGAGGGAAGCTCAAACCCCCCCAGGCTCTAGCTTCATCTCTAGAACGTCGTTTAGGGGACTGCAGGATAGCTCAGTCTATTGGGACTTGGGGCTTGGGAACCGGGTCGCCGGTTCAAGTCCCCCGAAAGGTGCCCTTGAGCAAGGCACCACCCCCTACACACTGCTCCCCCGGGGCGCTTTATATGAAAACAGCTGCCCACTGCTCCTCATACCAGGAAGGGTTAAACACAGAACAACAAATGTCAGTGTGTGTGTCATGTATGTGACCAATAATCAATCCTTTAGACTTTAGGTTTCGGGGAGTGAGGTTTTACTCACTGCACACAGCACGAACGGCTGGCCTTCGTCACACTTGCATTCATAACTTCATTAATATATATAAAAAAAAAACGAATGATACATTTACATTTATTTATACTATATTCATACTAATTTGGATGTTCTGCCCCCCAGCCGCCCAGACACGTCCTTCTTCTGGTTCACCAGTCCCTGCAAGACCATGAGGTTCATCGTGTGGCGCCGGTTCAAGTGGATCTTCATCCTGTCCCTGATTCTCCTGCTGGTCCTCCTGTTCCTGGGAATCATGCTGTACTCCCTTCCTGTAGGACCTTCTCTCACATTTACCTGTCCTTACACACACACACACACACACACACATATATATATATGCTTCACATTGATCGTAGTTTGCTGTTTAGGTTTTGCATCAAAACATCTACATGTACATGTCACTTTGTTGTTATTTTTATGTTCATTTTTATTGTGTTTGGTAGTATTTTTCTTAGTACTGTTTTATAAATGTATACTGCAGGGGGGAATGGGGAGCAGGCATTCCATTGTACAAACCGTGTATCAAGCTCCTCATCACATTTGGATATGCATTTGGTTTGCATTTTATGGAAAAGGTTTGAGATGTACGTCTTTAACCTTTTGTTTTTCGACGATTGCGTCCACAGAACTACATCTCAATGAAGATCGTGAAGCCCTACTCGTAGTCCCTGCTCCAGCCGACAGAGGGACCCCCTGGAGCCAGGAACCGGCCCTCGGGATTTAAGACATTAGAGAAAAACAAACACACATGTTTTAGGCTTTTATTTGCACTCAATTAACGCTAAATAAATGTGTTTTATGTTCTTGTGTTTGTAGTAGCGTGTGTGTGCGCATTTTGTATGCCATTAAAATCGATGTATTGTAAGCATTTTAATAAATGTTAAAGACTTATTGTTTGTGTTATTGTGTGATACTATAGTTAGTATAGGTCAACACTAGCAAAGGTCAAGACTTTGTGGAAATAAACATTCCCCTGTGTGTTGTCAGTGTGTGTCAGAGGAGCAGACTATAGTCTGCTGTTTAGATAGACGTTGACGCCTGTTGTTGTTGTTGTTGTTGACACTGACCAACCATTGAAGAAGAAAAAAAATCTACACACGACAATAAAACCCCCTTTACGGTAGAGTTGCTAGGATACCTACTCGTTATCCCGCCCCCCCCCAAAGACACGTTTCGATTGGTTGCCCGGCACGTCACGTCAACGCCAGACGTCAACAATACCGTGGAGGTGGAGGGAGTTGATAAGCGGCATAACGAACCCTTGTCTCAATTTCGGGCAATGTCGCCGATGTGAAAACTGTTTCAAAAAACGTAAAAATGTAACGCGTCACACACGTAGGAACGTTAAGACAAAGAGGGGTCGTGATTGTAAGTGTTTTAAACGGGCAGCAGTCAGTCCAATCGGTGTTTCTGTCATCAGTCTGTACTTTGAACGCTTACTCGATGCTAGCTTACCGGCTAGCGTGTGGTTTCTCTTTCTCTCTCTCTCGGTTTCGAGAAGGAGGACATGTCAACCTATAATGTGGATTATGAGTATTGATAATACACTAGCTGATGAGATGACAGATGATTAGCCTATCGATGCGTCTTGTCCATGCAGATAGTGAGTGTGTCCACTGTTGGTGTGAACCAGTAGCCTGTAGTCTTGTCGAGAGGGCTAGCCTAGTCCTATGTTGTGGTGGTGGTTGTTGTTGTTGTTGTTGTGGTAAGATATATTTGTTTTTAAGCGAAGACCCCTTTGCTTCGTGAAGGTGTGGTTCAGTCTGGGTTGTCGTTTAATCCGACGAGATTCAATCCAATCCTCACGGTTCAGAGTCCGCTTCTGCTGGGCCGTGCCTGTTTTACACGCCACGTTTAGATTCGATTACAATGTGTTGTCATTGCAGTACAGTACAGTGATAAGAATTTAGCAGCTCCTTCCTTCCGATGATGATAGTGAAAGTTGTCTTCAAAGTTGTGTGTATGTTGTCCCTCTTCCCCATAGCTCTGATACTTTCTGATACCTGCATTCGCCCATCATGGACCAGGAGATGGATTCTCAACCGAGGTACTGACCGCTCCATATTGCTACTAACTAGGTTAGACGGGTTATACACGTGTAATGTATATACTGTGTCATCCATCAGACACTGTATTGTTCTTTTTAAGGTGTATAGAACTGTTATAGTATGTAATAGTATAGTGTTCTTTATACTATATAGTATAATATATATATATAGGAGGTAGTGTATATACTGTTGTGTAAAGTATTGTATAGTGTAGATTTGGATAGTTTAGTTAAGCATAGTATTGTTGTTGTAATTCAGAATACGGAAGTTCCGTTGCACTTGTTGCAACATCTTCAATGTTGAATGCATTTGCTTAATCTCTAATGATCGCTGTGAAGCAGTAACGACTTGTCGCATACCATAATCTCAAATACATGTTCACATACACTTATTCGCACATACTTAACAAAGAAGAGTGCTTGTAAGTGAGTGAACCCTACTTTGATGTGGTCATTTTAGTGACCTTGGTGCCGATGGAATGTCAGAAGGTGCCAAGGACCTAACGGTGGCGCAGCACGAGGTCAGGAGGGAGCTTCCCGACGAACCCGAAGCGCTTGACGCCACCGAAGATTGTGAATCAATGGAAAATACACAAGAGGACATGTCTTCTTCTCATAAAGTCATGGACTTTGGGGCTGAGGAGCTGGGCGAAGAAGGAGCAGCTGAGGAGCTGGGCGAAGAAGGAGCAGCTGAGGAGCTGGGGGAAGAAGGAGCAGCTGAGGAGCTGGGGGAAGAAGGAGCAGCTGAGCCGCGGGGGCACAACGGACAGAAATCGAGCAAGAGGCCCAACTCAGCTGAGCTGTCCCGCGCTCTGAATCCAAGGCCCGTCCTGCATCTCAGTTGTAGCTCTAGGAACGGTCTAGACGCCCCTGACGATGTGCCGATGCTCAGCCCCGAAAGCCCCGTCTGTAAACAGCTCCCGGCTGACGGCTCCGCTCCGGACAGGGAATGTCCGTTACCCGATTTGGCGGCAAATGCTGACCGTTCGCCGGGGATCTTGGAAGCCTGTGAGTCCGCGCCACCTGTCGCCAGGGTCGATTCCGGAAGTCTTCCTCGGGCCTCCACCAAGGCGGTTGCCAGAACAACAACCAAGGACGCTAAAAATCCTGCACGCTTTGGGTCTTCTCACGCAAAGCACCACCACCACCACGACGCCGCCGGACGACATGCAGGGACCACTTCCAGAAGGTAAATGCCGTGTCGTGTTTTTGTTTATTCATCAGTGTGGATTCTGGGTCGACGGTAGGCGCACAGGGGGTCCCCTTTTTAAAGGTGCAGTGTGTAGGATTTTACTGGCATCTAGTGGACTATAGTATTCATATTACTGTATAATCCCAAGAAAGTAGTCTGTTTAAAAAAAAATTAAAAAACCATTTGACAAAATACAATTTATAAATCTGTCAAGGAACCTCATCACCTGACACTTGGCGATGTGAATCTCGGGTTCTTGTCTTCTCATCAGGACAGGGCGGGAAATGCAATAGTTTGCTTACGTACAATACTTTTATTGCGCTGCGCGTGAAAATGCATGTTAAAATCAGGAGACGGAAAACAACGAAGAAGCATCTACGATTTAAATGTACATTTTGCTCTGTCCCGCTGTCCCGTACTCAGCTCTGCGTTCTCGCCGGACGACATGGACAGACGGTGGCTGGGGACACCCATCCAGGAGCTGAACCGCATGCCCCAGTGTGCTCCTCCCCTGTCCCACCTGAAGCCCACGCCCAGCCACACGGTCACCGTCAGGGTACCCGCTCACCCGCTCGCCGCTCGTTGTTTGTCTCACGGTTGTTTGGTCAAGACATGGAAAACAAGAGAATACACAAATACGAGTACGGGAATACAAGTGCACACCAAGCGTACCCAAACACAACCACACGACAAGAGTACGGGAATACAAGTGCACACTGTGGTGGAAATCTACGTGAATAAGAAGGCAAATTATCAATCAATAAGAACTGTCACACATGAACTCAATTAAGTTTGAAGATTTATCAAGCAAGCAGAACACAATGAACAAATACAAGTAGACAGTGACCAAACAGACATATTGACAGACAGTCAGACAACAGACAGACAAAGCTTTGTCGGGAGCCCCGAATCCTATGAGGTGAGGATAGGGAAGTCCGCCGCAATGCTGGCAACACTCAGTATTTATTCCTTCTTAGGACTGCCCCTAAGACACTGTCTTTCACCCCAATGATGCAAGTCTTGACCACCTGGCTCCACCACCCCCATCTCCAGCACGGGAACAGAGGAACTCTCGTGCAGGCAGAGGAAGCCAGAGGTGTTGAACCAGGAGCGGCCAAGCCTTTGATCAAGCTCAATAGTTGTATGCCAACCCCCCCTCAATAGCTGTAGACTGCAATAGCCACTGTCCCCCGCTGTGAGATAAACATTATAGTTGGTCAAGCAGGATAAGGATGAGGATAAGGATAAGGATAAGGACCAGACCCCTCAGGACAATAGGACAAAAGGGTGATAGGGAGAATTACATGGGGGGGTCACAAGGTCAAATTAACAGAGTGATAGAAGGAACAACATATGATTTTTCCATTACAACACCAAGCGTACCCAAACACAACCACACGACAAGAGTACAGGAATACAAGCGCACACCAAGCGTACCCAAACACAACCACACGACAAGAGTACAGGAATACAAGCGCACACCAAGCGTACCCAAACACAACCACACAACAAGAGTACAGGAATACAAGCGCACACCAAGCGTACCCAAACACAACCACACGACAAGCGTACAGGAATACAAGCGCACACCAAGCGTACCCAAACACAACCACACGACAAGAGTACAGGAATACAAGCGCACACCAAGCGTACCCAAACACAACCACACGACAAGCGTACAGGAATACAAGCGCACACCAAGCGTACCCAAACACAACCACACGACAAGCGTACAGGAATACAAGCGCACACCAAAGCGTACCCAAACACAACCACACGACAAGAGTACAGGAATACAAGCGCACACCAAGCGTACCCAAACACAACCACACGACAAGAGTACAGGAATACAAGCGCACACCAAGCGTACCCAAACACAACCACACGACAAGCGTACAGGAATACAAGCGCACACCAAACGTACCCAAACACAACCACACGACAAGCGTACAGGAATACAAGCGCACACCAAGCGTACCCAAACACAACCACACGACAAGAGTACAGGAATACAAGCGCACACCAAGCGTACCCAAACACAACCACACGACAAGAGTACAGGAATACAAGCGCACACCAAGCGTACCCAAACACAACCACACGACAAGCATACAGGAATACAAGCGCACACCAAGCGTACCCAAACACAACCACACGACAAGCGTACAGGAATACAAGCGCACACAAATACAAGCAGACCACAAGCAGACAAAATGCAAGCATAGAACAAGCATACACTTATACAAGCGCACACAAATACAAGCAGACAACAAGCGTACAACAAGCAGACACAGATATAAGCGGACACAAACGGATCCGCACAAGTTGAGGATTTAGTGTGTAAATGGTAAATTGACATGCATTTATACAGGCACTTTTCTAACCAGTGCGGCCATTCAAAGCGCTTCACAAGTCAAGCCTCAAACTCACCCATTCATACACACGTTACCTGTGTGTGTGTATTTATCAGGTGTGCAGGCTTTCAAACCCACGTGGACACACACACATACACACACACACACGCACACACACACACACTAGTTCAACTATAAGGAAGTGGATATAGATATGTTGTTTGTAACATAATTATATATATAATTATATATATATAATTATATATATATAATTATATATAATTATATATAATTATATATATATAATTATATATATATATATAATAATTATATATATATAATTATATATATAATTATATATATATATATATATATATATAATAATTATATATATAATTATATATATATATAATTATATATATAATTATATATATATATATATAATTATATATAATTATATATAATTATTATATATATATATATAATTATATATATATAATTATATATAATTATATATATATATAATTATATATATATAATTATATATAATTATATATAATTATAATTATATATATATATATATATATAATTATATATAATTATAATTATATATATATATATATATATATATATATATAATTATATATATATATATATATATATATAATTATATAATTATATATATATATATATATATATATAATTATATAATTATATATATATATATATATATATAATTATATATATTATATATATATATATATATATATATAATTATATAATTATATATATATATATATATATACACTGTGTACATACATCTACTGATGCCTAGTCTGGACACATCTTCAGTGATGTTCCTGGAATCATAGGATGTTTCGGGTCTCGCAACATCATACGCCCTCCTCCAGGTGACCCAGCCGGGGCTGATCAGACCCCAGCTTGTGTCCAGATGGCTAGCTAGCTACCATGACTCCATGGCTCCCCTCTTTTGAGCCACAACCATCTTGAGGCCCTCTCTGCCGCATCGGTGGTACTGCGAATGGCTCTCCTCTTTCTCACTCCCTCGATGCCTAAACTGCTGAAGGCTCTGACCAAGGAACGGGCTGCGAATCCTCTGCATCCAACTTCCACCGGGAAACACCTTGCTCTCCAACCAGCCTGCTGACAGTCGCTGACCAGTCCTGCGTACTTGGAGAGCTTCCTTTCAAAGGCTTCTTCCAAGCGATCTTCCCACGGGACTGTCAGCTCCAGCAGCACAGCTTGCTTGGTGGACGACACAAGAACAATGTCTGGTCGCAGGGTGGTGACTGCAATATGGCTGGGGAACTTCAGCTGATGTTCAAGGTCCACCAACAACTGCCAGTCTCTTGCAGACGTCAGGATGCCTGCAGATGTTTTTCTGGCAGAAGTTGGCTTGTCCCCAGCTCTGACAAAGGCGATGGTGTCCTTGGAGTGTCGGAACTGCTTTGACCACGCCAGTCCTGCGCTGATGGCTTCAGCAATGGTCTTCAGGACTTGGTCATGCCTCCACCTGTACCGTCCATCTCCAAGTGCCCTTGTACAGCAACTGAGGATGTGTTCCAGGGTTCCTCGCTTGGAACACAATGGGCATGCTGGTGTCTCTGCTATGCCCCATGTGTGCAGATTTGACGGGCTTGGAAGCGCATCATACACTGCCTGGATTAGGAATTTGATGCGGTGAGGCTCGGCTTTCCAAAGCTCAGCCCAGGTCACTTTCCTCTCAACCGCATTCTCCCATCTCGTCCAAGCTCCCTGTTGCTTCATTCCCACTGCCTTGCAGGTTCTTGTCTCCTCCACTGCTGCTCTCACCTCCTCCTGAACAAGACGGCGCCCTTCCTTCCCCCTGGTGTTCATTTGGGGAGTTGGAAAGGATCCTAGCCCAGCTCGACCTCGTGTGACCACTCCCACCAGGCTCTTGTGACGCAGCCTTGCCTCTGCCTCTTGAACTGCTTCCTCTGCCCTCCATTTCCTGCCAGTCCTCACTTGGATCCCTGCTTTAGCCACCTTCGGATCACTTGAGTCCCTGTATTGAACCACTTCTCTGGCTCTAGTTACCTTGAATTCCTCCTCCAAGGATTTGAAAGGCAGTTGCAGCTTGTTGGTGTTCCCGTAGAGTGCAATGCTGCTCAGGCTCCTTGGTAACCCAAGCCATCTCCGGAGGTGGTTGCTGACCCTCCTCTCTAGGGTCTCAACTGTTGAGATAGGGACCGCATAGACAAGGAGGGGCCACAGAATCCTGGGAAGAATGCCATGTTGGTAGACCCAGGCTTTAAACTTCCCAGGTAGGCCTGACTTGTCCACGGATTTCAGCCAGCCATCCAACTCAGTGCAGGTCGACTGGATAGATGTTGTCTCTCAGAGAGCAGTCAAAAACTTTTCCCAAGCTCTTGACTGGCTTCTCTGAGATAGATGGGATGGCTGTGTCTGCGATGTTAAACCGGAACTTGTCCACCACCTTCCCTTTCCTCAGCACCATTGATCTGGATTTGGCGGGTTTGAAACGCATCCGGGCCCACTCCACCAGCTCTTCAAGCCCCTTCAGAATCCACCGGCAGCCTGGGACTGATTCTGTCATGACTGTGAGGTCATCCATGAATGCCCTGATGGGTGGTTGCCGTTGTCCGGAATTCGTGCGGGGCCCTCTGCACTCTGGCTCAGCAGACTTAGTGAGCATGTTCATGGCTAGGGAGAACAATGTCACAGAGATAGTACACCCTGTGATGATACCGATCTCCACCTTGTGCCAACTGGATGTTATTGCTCCTGAAGAGACCCTCATCCTGAAATTGCTGTAATCAGCGATGAGGTCTCTACACCTGCTTGGGACATGATGTTTTGTCAAAGTGAACTGAACCAGCTTGTGTGGAATGGAGCCGAATGCATTCTCCAGGTCAAGCCACAGCACTGACAGGTTGCCCTTGTTCTCTCTGGCCTCCCGAATAAGCTGTGTCACCACACCGGTATGCTCCAGACATCCTGGCATTCCTGAAACGCCACCTTTCTGGACAGATGTATCGATGTAGGTGTTCTCTGCCAGGTAGGTACACAGCCGTTTGGAAACAGCGCTGAAGAAAACCTTTGCCTCAACACACAGCAGGGAGATGATGTGGAACTGGTCTAGCTGAGTGGAGTTTTCCTCCTTCGGGATCCATACCCCTTCAGCCACTCTCCATTGATCAGGGATCCTCCCCCTTCTCCAGAAGACTCGCAAGATGTACCACAGACGCAGCAGGAGTTTGGGACAGTACTTATACACTTTGTATGAAGTGCCACTCGGTCCTGGAGCAGAGCTTGCCCTTGCTTTGCGGACAACCTCCCTGACTTCCTTTAGCTGCAGCTCCGACATGTCGAACTGCACTTCTGGTTCAGGGGGGTCTATGAGGTTGTTACACTCTCCCAACTCCTGCTCTCTTGCGGGGTCGCTGTATGTCTGCTTCAGATGTTGGTCTATGTCATCCTGCGAGGAGGCCAGTTTGCCACTGCGCTTCTGCCCCAGCAAATCCTTAGTGAACTTGAAGGGGTTAGCGATGAAAGCAGCACGTTTACGTGCTCTCTCGCGCCGCCGCCTCCGATGCCACTCGGCCCGGCGGAGAACTCTGATGTTTTTCCGAAGGATGCACATTAGCTGGGCTAGGCCAGTGCGTTCCTCTTCTCCTGCCGCCTTGTACTGGGACTTCAGCACTTTCATCTCCTTTCTGATGTTGTGGATCCTTACAGCTCTTTGATTCTTTGTAAGATGTTCCGGAGCTTTTCTTCTCCTCCTCGCCGAACCGTTCAGCTGCGATGCTGACAATGATTGTTGTCATAGCTTGTAGCTTCCTGTCAGCCTCTCCCTTCGCCATTGCCTCCAGAATTTTTGCGATCGTCATCGAACTGCTTTCAGAGTGAGGTCATGCTAGCTGCAGGCCATTTGATCCGCCTCCTGTCAGACTTGATGCTCGAGGGAGTTGTCTGCAACACTTGGAGGTTCTGGGCACTATGGGGTGACTCCGGGCCTGGCACCTCCTGTGTCTCACCAGGTGTAACACCTGTGCGTTGTTGCTTCTGCTCCCAACGGGCATTTCATCCTCGCTCGGTGGATCTTTAAGCCATGGATGTTCTTGCAGACTTTACCGCATGTACACTGCTTGCTCATAGTCGTTTGTCCGTTGCCTGGGTCTGTTACCGTTGTGTCCGTCAGACTGGGGTGCTCATCCTCCCCCCCTCTCGGGCACCCCTGGGGGTATTTTTCCATTAAGTTCATCGTAGCTTGGTTGGGTTCCTCCTCTCAGAGGATGCAGATTGGGTTGCCAACCCTTTCTGCCCCGGTTGCCGTCTCTCCGGGCTGTCACTGACTCTCCAGTAGTCGCCACACTATTCATGGTTGTCATCCAGTCTTTCCTGGCTGTCACTGATCACTCAGGGTATTCGCTGTGTACATACATCTACTGATGCCTAGTCTGGACACATCTTCAGTGATGTTCCTGGAATCATAGGACGTTTCGGGTCTCGCAACATCATACGCCCTCCTCCAGGTGACCCAGCCGGGGCTGATCAGACCCCAGCTTGTGTCCAGATGGCTAGCTAGCTACCATGACTCCATGGCTCCCCTCTTTTGAGCCACAACCATCTTGAGGCCCTCTCTGCCACATCGGTGGTACTGCGGATGGCTCTCCTCTTTCTCACTCCCTCGATGCCTAAACTGCTGAAGGCTCTGACCAAGGAACGGGCTGCGAATCCTCTGCATCCAACTTCTACCGGGAAACACCTTGCTCTCCAACCAGCCTGCTGCCAGGGTGCCAAGAATGTATCGTGCTGGTATTATCGTAAGATGCCTTGGATGAAAGCGTCCACATATAATTATATATATATATATATAATTATATATATATATATATATATATAATTATATATATATATAATTATATATAATTATATATATATATATATATAATTATATTTATATATATATATATATATAATTATATATATATATATATATATATATAATTATATTTATATATATATATATATATATATATATATAATTATATATATATATATATATATATATATATATATATATATATATATATATATAATTATATATATATATATATATATATATAATTATATATATAATTATATATATATATATATATATATATAATTATATGTGGACGCTTTCATCCAAGGCATCTTACGATAATACCAGCACGATACATTCTTGGCACCCTGGCAGTGTTGATGCTGTGTTCTACCAGTTGAGACAGACAGGACAACACATTAGCTAAACGGGAGCGTTTGAGCTGAGCTATGCATACAAAAGGCTATTTGGTAACACGGTGGACCGTGGCTGTGTGTGTGTGTGTGTGTGTGTGTGTGTGTGTGTGTGTGTGTGTGTGTGTGTGTGTGTGTGTGTGTGTGTGTGTGTGTGTGTGTGTGTGTGTGTGTGTGTGTGTGTGTGTGTGTGTGTGTGTGTGTGTGTGTGTGTGAGAGAGAGATGTGGGGAGTCAGGCAGTGTGAAGTCAGCACGCAGTGCCCCCCCCCCCCCCCCCCGAGGGCCTCATGTCAGCAAAGCTCCCATCACACTACTGTCCTCTATCCATCCCTGAGGACACACACATACACACACACACACACACAAAAGAATGAAGTGTCTAATTTAGCGCAGGTTTTGGAAGTGGCTGGCTGGAGACTTGTCTTGCCGTTTCCTGGAGTAGATTGGGGAATAGATTTGGTGTTGTGTTACAAACGGAGCTACTACAGAATTTAAATAGTAACAAGAAACAATAATCCAATAGTTTAGAATATGACTTCATCATGCGTTGTGTACATTGTGTATCTATGTGTGGTGTGCACAAAGTACAAAATACATACAATACATACAAAATATCATTCATTGTTCTCTAATCTAGTCTCTTTTTCAGATTTTATTGAATCTTGTATCTACCGGAACATAGATTTAGATACTGCATAATACTCTTTCTATCATATCATATTGTAATATTGTCATATACCGTCCAATAATTAAGTGTCAATTAAGATTTTAGAAATCTTAAAGTTAGGTAAAATGTGTTATTTGTACTTTATGTATTAAAATGTCACTTTTTTATTCTATTTAATTGGATAAAGTTAAGCATCAGCTAACTTTACATTTACTTCCCAAAACTGACTTCAAAACAATTAAAAGGAAGTTGTTTATTTGTACACAGCGTCACGGTTCCTTCTTTGTTTTGCGTGTTCCAGACGGACCTCCTGAGAGAGGGGGAAGTCCCCATCCCGTACCCGTCCAACTTCAAGGACGCGTGGGACGACATGTCCGTCAAGATGCCCTGCTCCGAGAAGAACCTCTTCCCCATGGAGACGGATGTACTAATACACACACACACACACACACACACACACACACACACACACACACACACACACACACACACACACACACACACACACACACACACACACACACACACAGAGCCTGCCGCGCATCAGATACATCCGGGGGGGCGACCCCTCGAGATGGAACATTTTGCTGGGTCCACTACGTGCAGATGTAATTCATGTTCTGGGAACAGGATGTCATGAAATACTGCTTTTCATATCATGCTTTTCTAACCCAACTTTTTGTAAGTACACTTGACACCCTCACATTCACCCATTCACACACACACACACACACACACACACACACACACACACACACACACACACACACACACACACACACACACACACACACACACACACACATATGTGTTAATCTAGTGGTAAGGAGCTTTAACTCTCAGCCTAAAGGTTCTGGGCTGTAGGCATCCTTGAGCAAGATGCCCCCTAACCCCCTACCGGCTCACTCAACGACCGAAACATCACCGTACGCCACTTTGCATAAACGCATCTGCAAAAAGGACAAAACAGTAAATACAAGGAACCCCAACCACCACCGTACCAGTATCCCTGTAACTTAAGACATTGCCCCCAGCTTCCCGAAGACATGTCTGTGGTGTGTCTTGCAGGACGGGGGCGGTGTCCAGAGCCGCTGGGATCTGATCCAGACAGCCTTGTCGGGGGAGTTCAAGAGTTCCCTGGACATCAGGGTAAGGAGACGCTTCTGACGTCGGAGATATAGGAGGGGCTTGTGTTTATGTTTCAGTTCAACAGTTTTTTTTCTGTGTGTGGTCAATGTGTGGAGTCGTCGTCATCAGCAGGGTAAAACTCACCTTTCTTACGGTGACGATGAGTAGGTGAAAACATTGTTGTAACTGAATGGATTATGAGTGTATATACAAACACATACAGTATGTGTATCGCTCTATTTCTTGTTTGCCAACGCTTGTTTATTAGCTTTTGCTTATAAGCTTGCGTCTATTGGCTTTATTGTTTGTCATTGTAGCCCCTGTTTGATGTACTTTATTGTGTAAAATCTAGGGAGCAAACTTATTGTGCTTATACCTGAGCCACTGGTTCTGCTCTTGGAGGCTTGTTAGGAAGCACTTATATTATTATACTTATATTATTACACAATAAAAATAACAATAAAGTGACTGATGGATGATATATACATATGTTGAATTGTGCAAAAAACATTAAGAACTTCTAAAGACTTCTGGTGACTAGTAGTTCTGTTTCCTCCCTATGTTGAATGACTTGATCACCTGGTCACTTTATTCTTCTTTTTATTGTGTACAGTATTGCCATAATATAGTGTTGTATATACCAAGTATAGTCCATAGTATAGTGTTGTATATACCAAGTATAGTCCATAGTATAGTGTTGTATATACCAAGTATAGTCCATAGTATAGCATATAGTGTTAAATTGTAGGATATGCATACTGCAGGAGGGAATGGGCAGTAAGCGTTCCATTGTACTTGCATATGGCAAAAAAAATCTTGAGTCTTATTGTAAGTGGCTTTGGGCAAAAGTGTCTGCTAAATAACTGTAATGTCATCTAATCCTTGTCGCCATTCACGTGTTTTAAAATAATACAGTTATTAAGTTATAAAAATGTGTATTTCCTGCATACAGGACGCGATTCTGAGGTACAACACGGCCCACGCCAAGAAATGGGACTTCACCGCCCTCAACATCCTGTGCACAGAGGTGAGTTTCCTATACGGAAAGATAAGACATCCACTCATGGGCTCACAGGCGGTGTTAACGGCTGACCAAGACGAAGATGCGTCTCTGAATGAGAGAGAGATGTGCGAGAGCGGCAATCGGGTGGAGGAGGGGAGGGGGGGTCACGGAGATGCTAAAAGGTGCCGTCGTCGAGTCACGGAGCGTGTGTGGATATTACTGCACGATCTGTTAGCCCAGGATGTGTCGTACCCGCCGGCTCCCTTGCGGTACAGAGCTGTGGTACAGCCCGTACCACACCTCTGTACATGACTCACCTGCTGATAGACTCGTCAATTCAAAGATAAGGCTTCACTTCACGCCCGCGGGCCACTCCTCGCACACAGCCTGGCGTCTTTCCTTCGCCCTTGGCTACGTGCGTGCGTGTGTGTGTTAAAGGTTACAGGTTAAACCGCCTAGCTGGTCTGGTCTAACCAGGAGCTCTGCCTTGTTGTCTCCGAGGCAAGGTTTTCACTCACTGCTGTTTGGCAAGCCCATCCGTGTGAATCCTCCCCTTCTGCTACCTGGGAAAACAGGCGTGTGTGTGCGTGTGTGTGTGTGTGCGCTCAGGAAGGATGGGCACAGAGCAGCAGCAGCAGCTCTGGCAGGTAAACCAAGGGGATCTGTATCATCCCTAGCCATGTGTGGCAGACCCGTCTCTCTCTCTCTCTCTCACACACACACACACACACACACACACCACCACACACACACACACACACACAACACACACACACACACACACCCCTAGAATATGTTTTAAAATTAAACAAATAGCATTTTGTGGACGCACATAATTTCTTATCCTGCATTCTTTATTTATTTATTTAATTGTATTATTTTATTAGTATTAATTCATTTGTATGTATATCTTTAAAAATATATATATATATTGTTTTTCTTTTCTTTTCTTTTAATTAAATGATTTATTTTATTTATATTTTGCATGGCCAATTGCAGTGGCACTAGTAAGCCAGCGGTGGCGCTGCAGCCCTGCTGGAGGTATGGGAGGGAGGGGTCCTCAAAGACCATGGACCCTGGATACAGACCAGTGTGCAGAGCATCACTCTTTATACCAGCCAACTGTCTGAAACATCGGACGCCACCGGCGGAAACAAATACATCTCACTTCCGTGTCGGAACTTGGCTCAACTTGTGGAGCGGGAAAACAACTTTATTTGAGAATTTATTATGAATATCTTAAGAAGCTCTCCAGCGGGAAAATAATGATCTGCTGGAGCTTTTAAAGGGGCGGAGACGTGCCAAAAGCATTTGATGAATAGAACACGGCGATTGTCTCTCCCATCTCTCGACGCCGTGACTCTTCGGGCTACGTCGTCCGGCCTCCCGCTGCTCAAATTACTGGTTTCTTCCTCTTCCTCTTCCTCTTCCTCTCCCTCTCCTCTTCATCGTCGTTGGCGTAGAGTAACGGTGTGCTAGATCAATAACCGCCGGGGCTATTTTACAGCCCGGTCCCATTTAATTAAAACGTCCCGTCCGATTGCTAAGGGAGGGGAAACCCACGCCCAAACCTCACTCACCCCCTGCTCCCCTCCTCCCAGCTGGTCTGTTGCGTCAGCAGACTTGTAACCCCCCCATGCTCTTAGCTCTATGAAAAAGGAGTCATCGAGGTTGATACACAGGGGAAAGGGGGGGGGGGGGGGGGGGTGTGTGTGTGTGTGTGTGTGTGTGTGTGTGTGTGTGTGTGTGTGTGTGTGTGAGAGACGGTGCATTTTTTAAAAATTACAACAATTCAATTTCAGAGGTTTGAAACCCCCGTGGAAAAACTGTCTTTAGACTTCCAGGCCTTTTTTTCAGCCTTTTAACTGGACTATGTCTCTCAGCATGACTAGTGGGGGGTTTTGCTTTGCAGACGGACAGATGGATGGATCCACTTGTCAAATTCCCCCAAAATAGACTGACAGTTGTCTCTGTCTCTGTATGGGATCTGCGTAACTGTACCACCAGATAATTTACCGTCATGTCCTGATTGCATGTTTTTCTATACAATTAGGACATGACGGTAAATTGCCTCACCTTTCCCAAATGAAAGTGTCACCGTGTCAACGTGGTTATCGGTGTCATAACTCCGGCGCGTCAGGCATGTGCAGTGATTGCATGTGGGGATGGCACACGCGACTGGACATGGTTTACATACACACACACACGCCCCCGTTGGTCCCCGTCTCTCACCCGGCTTGATTGACTTCATCCCATGTCTTTCATTCATAAATCCATTCATGCCGGGATGACAATGCTTTCGACGTTGCACCCTATTTTAAAGTAGTTTCAATAACAATATCGTGCTGTATATTTTTAATGTCAAACATTTGTGTGTGTGTGTGTGTGTGTGTACACTTATTATTCCAAAAAGAATCAACAGAAGTGTGAAGTAATACAAGTTTTGATGTTATGTCAAAGGGTGTGTGTTGCCTGTTTTGTGGAGGACTATTTCGACAGTTGGATCCCCTCTAATATTACCAATGAAGCAGTTCTTATATAGTGCTACAGTCCAACTCTTTCGCTGTCCGTTCTTGTATCAATCTCTTGTTTACCGGTGCTGATAAATGTGTGTGTGTATGCGTGTGTACACACACACACACCTAATGTAGTGTATGAATGCAGATTACGGTGTTCCAGCACACTCTCTGTGACCCAGGCCTGCCCCTCCCGACGTCCGGCTGGTCCCCGAGGAGCGCTTCATGATGTCTGTGTGCTCATTAATCTGGACAGCGTTTAGGCAGACAAGCTCTGCAGCCACGAGAAACACCCCGCGGGCAGACCACAGACCACCAAATCCACTTCCTGGTTTTTAGAAGTCACGTAGCCCTGCGCTCTCCTTCATCTCCATCTATGTTCATCGGTCTGTCTGTCTCACTGTCTGTTTATCTATCTGTCTCTCTGTTTCTGCCTCTCTGTCTCGCTGTCAATATATCTGTTTATCGGTCTCTCTGTCTTTTTCCATCTATATATCTGTCTCTGTCCCTCTCTCTGTCTCTCTATCAGTCTTTCTATCCATCTATCTATCTTTTATTTGTCTCTGTCTCTGTCAATCTATATATCTCTGTGTCTCTGTCCCTCTATCTCTCTGTCTCCTTCTGTCTGTCGGCCTCTGTCTCTTTCTATCTGTCTCTGTCTCTCTATCAGTCTATCTGTCACTCTCTTTCCATCTATCGCTATCTCTATCTGTCTCTGTCTATCTAACTTTATCTCTTTCAATCTCTATCTGTCTCTGTCTATCTAACTTTATCTCTTTCAATCTCTATCTGTCTCTGTCTCTTTCTGTCGGTCTGTCTCTATCCATCTATCTATCTGTCTGTCTGTCTCTGTCCATCTATCTATCTGTCTGTCTGTCTCTGTCCATCTATCTATCGGTCTGTCTGTCTCTGTCCATCTATCTATCTGTCTGTCTGTCTCTGTCCATCTATCTATCGGTCTGTCTGTCTTTTTCCATCTATCTCTATCTGTGTCTCTGTCTGTCCTCTCTCTCTCTCCCTCCCTCTCCCTCTCCCTCTCCCTCTCCCTCTCTCTCTCTCTCTCTCTCTCTCTCCACGATTGGTCATTTGCATTTGTTCCAAGAAGGTCCATTTAATCAGACCAGCTCCCCGCACCAGCCCTTAATGGAAGCAGGCTGGTGATGGATGACTCTGACACCCCTGGCCAATACACTCATAACTGATTGCGCAGTAAATCCGGGTGTATGATAGAATTACTGGACAGTTATTTTAAAAGGGGGCGGGGGCGGTGGTGCTGAGGTAGTGCTTCAGCCGTGTCTGCGGATGCTGCGACCCCAAGCACATTTCGCTGGGAGAGATTCATGGCAGCTGGGGATCCAGGGAGAGAGAGAGAGAGAGAGAGAGAGAGAGAGAGAGAGAGAGAGAGAGAGAGAGAGAGAGAGAGAGAGAGAGAGAGAGAGAGAGAGAGAGAGAGAGAGAGAGAGAGAGAGAGAGAGAGAGAGAGAGAGAGAGAGAGAGAGAGAGAGAGAGAGAGAGAGAGAGAGAGAGAGAGAGAGAGAGAGAGAGAGAGAGAGAGAGAGAGAGAGAGAGAGAGAGAGAGAGAGAGAGAGAGAGAGAGAGAGAGAGCGAGCATTCGCTGTGACGGGCTCTGCTCGGCCCAGCTCTTTAGTTTTATTTTATTATTTTTCTCGCCCCGCGCAGAATTTATATTCGACAACGCACCGTGACATATATAAATATATATATATATATATATATACATATACACACACACACACACACACATCTATTTATATTTATAGCCATAAACCACAACAGAAGGACAGGAAGGCGGGAGGCCCCATCCACACTGAGGCGTTACGGTAACTGGGCGGTTAGGTGAATGAAATGCTCCACCGTCAGAGGTTACGGGGCATTGACTCAGGGTAAACACCCCGGGAAGTGCAGTCTGCCTCTCGGGTTCCTCCAGGGTTGAGTGTCTCCCCCCCAAGTACCGGGGGTTGTGTGATTAAAGTTATGAAGAGCACCTATCCCCGCGCCGTTTGGGAGTGATGAAATGGGACGGCACGCACACACACACACACACACACATATACAAACGCACACACACGCACACACACACGCTCACACGTGTACGCACACGTGCACACACACGCATATGCACACGCACACACACACCTACGCACACGCACATGTGCACACGTGCGCTCACACACAGACAAACACACACCATCTGTTCAGCTGAGACGAGATGCCGCTCTGCCTCTTCACCGTTGAAGATGAAGCTAGTGTAGGTCGGAGGCAATCCAGGCTGTAACCCATGGCTCAGTCCATACCACCTGTACCACCCCCCTACTCTCCTCTTGACTATTATTTAATATCAACTGTTTATCGGCATCCTGACAGGAGGTTTCCTAGTTTGCAAACAATTATTGTCAAAGTTTAGGAGGAAGACTAATGAAACTAGACGAGGAATACCTTGGAGATGTGGTGTCACATGCTTCTCTTGGTGTGACAGCGGTGTGACTGAAACCGGCAGAACGCAGCCTGGCTTCTTGTGTGTTTTTCTGTCTTGTTACGGTGTCTTTTGTGACAGGCCAAAGCAATATAAAAATGGTCCTGATGTGGTTAACTTATAATATTACTTGCGCTTGGTGTCGACTGCCGATCATCTCGGTCATAGTTAGCTCTACCGTAACACCCTCCTCACATCTGTCTCTGGTCTCCTCCTCCAGGTTCTAGAACACTCTGAAGCTCGCCACCTGTTTGAAGTCCTTCTCCCCGGCATGGTGAAGCTGGCCCTCAGCACCTCCCGCTTCTGTACATCGGTAAGTAGTGTTGTTGTTGTGCTCCAGACACTGGCCTGCAGGTCGCTGGTTCTGCTCTCAGAGGCTTGTTAGGAAGGCACTGCACTTGTTACTTCTGGTGACTAGTAGTTATCTTGCCTGCCTACTGTTGAACGCACTTATTGTAAGTGGCTTTGGACAAAAGTGTCTGCCAAGTGACGGTCAATGTCATGTTTAGTTGTGGTCGACTGCGAGAGAAGAACAGTTTGGTGGAAAACCTCAGCGACGGTTCCTACAGAGGAGGTTACGGTAGATGCTGCTATAGCATCGGTTCTTATCTGAACCGAGTGGGTGATCCTTCATTGGAAGAAGAGCAAAGAACGGCACTGAAGCTGGCTTTTTCTTGACGGAAAAGATGTTTCCGCTCTACTGCGTCACATGGTTCGTTGATCTGATTGGTTCATAGACGGTGATAGACAGATGGCTCATCCAATCACCTGCCAAGTATTTTTTTTAGAAAGCGTCAGCCTTTTTTTCCAAAACAGCTTCAAAGGACGACTTTCCAGATGGTTCTGTGTAACGAACCGGTTCAAATACCACTAACGCACCATTATCACACGATCAGCCTTCACTCAAGCTCCTTGAATCAGTGGTCGTATTTAGTGAGTTTTCTGAAAAAAATATGCCAACTATCTCCACAAATGTTCAGCTTGTTAGCGGTAGCTGGTGGCTAATGAAGTGGATGCTATGCCATGACATGCAGCCATGTTGAAGAATGATATTTTTTACGGCCCTCGTCTGTCGGCTGGGCAAAGCCTGTCGGTTTGAGGAGTTAGTGATTGAAATTGATTGAAATAGTATTTCATACCGCTTTCCATTAGGTTGATTAGATCTTTTCATTAGATGGAAATGTGTTTATTCATTAATTTGCCATATTATTCATGTCCTTTATTTAGATTCCTTTGTTTAGTTTATATTTTTTTATTTTCTTTTGGGGATTATTTGCTGTGGAAAATGTCTCAAAGTCTAAGCGGCTGTTAGTCGACTTTGTGATAGGACTTAAGGATATGATAAATTGGGCCAGGCCAGGAGCAGACTGACATCTAAAGGACTTCACGTCAAGGTGGACCCAACTTCCCCCATCTCATCCGCTTCTGATAAGATCTCCTTATCACGCCACATCCACTTACTTACTCCCTCGTCCGGTCACAGAAGGGTCTGGAACACACCGACTATCTACCTTCTACCTTCCCTCCAATTCTGATTCCTAATCTCGGAGCTATGAGAGTTAATTAATCAGTGATCCATACACCGCCTGTTTTCTTTCTTCCTATTCCACGTTGAACACAGAAACCTTCCCTCCTTGGTGCCTCCTTCCTTTCCGGTGGCTGCTCTGCCCCTTCAGCACACACACAGGCTAGCCTCCTCGCTAATGTTTAAGTGGGTGGGTTATTAGAGGCTCCCATCGATCGCGCTTCGGCCCGGCCTTGGGAGGCTCTTTAGGCCTAATCAGTGGAGATGGATGGGCCCTACGACCACGGTCTGACCGCAGGAGAAGGAGGGGAGTGGGGCTGCATAGCCTTAATTACTGGCAGCCATTTAACTAATGGAACTCTGCCTTCCCCCTTTTTTTACGGTGCAGGGCTACACGGCTAAGCTAATTATCCTCCCACAGCAGGAGGTCCTTCTGCCCCAGCCGCCGTGCTGCCCGGCCACCCACGTAGAGCTCTCTCTCTGTCTGTCTCCGTCTTTCTCTGTCTCTCTCTCTCTCTCTCCCCGTCTCTCTTACTGTCTCTCTGTTTCTCTCTCTCTCTCTCTCTGTCTTTGTCTCTGCCTGTCTCTCTCTCTGTCGCTGTCTCTGTCTCGGTCTCTCTCTGTCTTTCTCTCTGTCTCTGTTTTGATTTCTGTCTTTGTCTCTTTCTGTCTCTCACTGTCTCTCTGTCTCTCTCTCTCTCTCTCTCTCTCTCCCGTCGCTCTTAGTCTCTATCTGTCTGTCTCTGTGTGTCTGTCTCTCTTTGTCTCTCTTTCTCGGTTTTTGTCTCTCTGTCTTTGTCTGTCTCTCTCTCTGTCTCTCCCCCATAACCTTGTCTATTTTCTATCTCTCGTATCTCACTCTCGCTCTCCCTTTCTCTTTCTCTACGTCTCCCCCCCCCCCCTCTCGCTCGCTGACTCTCGCTCTCACTCTTTCGCTCAGATCTCTCATATTTCTCTTTCTCTGTCTCTCTTCTGTCTCTCGCTCGCTTACTCTTGCTGCCACTCTCTCGCTCGTATCTCCCTCATATTTCTCTCATATTTCTCTCATGTTTCTCTCATATCTCTGCCTTTTCATCTCTTTATTCCTTCAACTTTGTATTAATGGCATCGTAGTCCTCATACAAGGTTAACCCCTGTCCGCCATGCTGTCCCCATGCCCCAGCCTGCATTGTGTGTGTGTGTGTGTGTGTGTGTGTGTGTTAATTATTTGTGTGTGTTTGTGTGTGTTTGCCAGCACATCCCCCTGCTGAAGGCCAAGGTGAACTACTCCCTGACGCTGTCCCAGGAGCAGATCTCCTGTCTCCTGGCCAACGCTTTCTTCTGCACCTTCCCCCGCCGCAACTCCCGCAAGTCGGAGTACTCCAACTACCCCGACATCAACTTCTGCAGGTAACGGAGACACGCGGCCCCCAGAGTTACCTTCTGCAGGTAACGGAGACACGCGGCCCCCAGAGTTACCTTCTGCAGGTAACGGAGACACGCGGCCCCCAGAGTTACCTTCTGCAGGTAACGGAGACACGCGGCCCCCAGAGTTACCTTCTGCAGGTAACGGAGACACGCGGCCCCCAGAGTTACCTTCAAGATATCAACAGTGAAGCGGGTGTAGTTACCGCCACGCCCACCGCGCCCCACAGGGACAAACACACAGCCCAGAAGAACGAGTAACGTTCAAGACACACAGTCTTGTATGTCACACACACACACACACAGCAGAGATTTGTAAGTACAATGGAATGCTTACTCCCCATTCCCTCCCGCAGTATGAATTTTCTAAAACACTATACTATAAAAATTACTATACACAATAAAAAATAACAATAAAAATAACAATAAAGTGACGGATTGATGATATATACATGTGTTAAATCGTGCAAAAAGTATTTTAAAGTGCCAGTATTGTAGCAGCATCATGAATACAGTGCAGAACAGTGCAGTTGCTGTAATGAGTCCAGAAAGTCCAGCGTAAAGTATGATAGTGTAATGTAATATGGATGACAATGTTATGATAGTGGCAGCGCTCCTACTGAACCAAAAATGCCTACCGCCATAAAAGAGAAGAGGTTTTACTTACCTCTAAACCCGCCCCCCGTCCCGTCCCCCGTCCCCGTCCCCGTCCCCGTCCCCACGGTGACAAACACACAGCTGAGAACGAGTTACGTTCAAGATATAAAAGTGAAGCAGTTTTAGTAACCACTTCACCCGCTGGCCCCACGCTGACAACCAGCTGAGTGAGATACGTTCAAGACCATACAGTAAAACTGTTACAGTGCCGGTGGATATTCAGCAATAAAAACGTCATTTTCTTGAGAAATGATATCTACCGATGGACAGGCAGCCTCGTGTGATGTCAGGCTTAACTGATTGGAAGGTTTTTATTTGTTTGTTTTATTTATTTATGGTACGATATATTTGTTATTCCCTTATGCGTGAACGAACAAATGTTGTTGTTTTTTGCGTGTGTTTTTTAATATGTGACATGACAATTGTGTACTTTATTTATGTACTACGCTTGATTATCACAGAGACGTTCTGAGCACCAAATCCCAATCCCGGCCAACGGAGACTTCACTGAAGATGAAGACAAAATACACAAAATAAGAAGTTAAATCGGCGTTTGACCGTTTACATGTCCAAAACCTGTTGGATTTCGAAGGGGATGTGACGTTATAATATACACGTCACCATAAGGGGGCACTGCAACCTTGAAAATGCGTTCATTTATATGAGCTGCCCCTCGTTATCAAAAACATGTGGAACGCTTTGACTCTCTTAGGACCAAACACCAAAGCATATGTTCAGAAACCATCCATCCCCCCCACCCCCACCCACGACACAGAAGACAAAGTTTTCTCCCTCCACCTCCAACCACCCCCAGTCAGATCTGTCATAGTAACAACTTTAGATAGAACCCAGCCGTGTGTGTGTGCATGTGCGTGTGTTTGTGTGTCTCTGTCTCTCTGTTTGCAGGTAGTCTTATAGTGTGTGTGTGTGTGTGTGCGTGTGTGCGTGTGCGTGTGTGTGTGTGTGTGTGGACATTGTGAGCGTAGGTGTGTTTTATGGCCATTGTCTGCCCCTGCCTACTCACTCAAACCCAGCGATCCGGTCAGGCCGCTGTGTGTGTGTGTGTGTGTGTGTGTGTGTGTGTGTGTGTGTGTGTGTGTGTGTGTGTGTGTGTGTGTGTGTGTGTGTGTGTGTGTGTGTGTGTGTGTGTGTGTGTGTGTGTGTGTGTGTGTGTGTGTGTGTGTGTGTGTGTGTGTGTGTGTGTGTGTGTGTGTGTGTGTGTGTGCGTGCGTGCGTGCGTGCGTGTGGAGAGGAGGCTAACTGAAACAAATGCATGTTGTGGTGGGACCGTGTGTTAAGGAAAATGGACAACAAAAACAACAAGTGTGCCTCTATCCGTCCTGACTTGGCTTGGCGGTGAGGTATCGCTTGTGGAGTGTGTGTGTGTTAGTGCATGTCTGTGTCTGTGTGTGTGTGTGTGTGATACCGATGTCATAACACGTCAAGGCAATTAAGAGGGACGCCGTTCGTCACCAATGCCACGGAAAACAATGTTTTGCTTTCAGCCGTGATCCTTTTTGGCATCAAGAAGCGTATTGTCTGAGGAGTTGAAACTCACACATCTATTAGATTTGTGCTCATTATTTCGGTGGCAGGGCGCTGTTTAACCAGACTGCCGATTGCATTTGGGGAGGAATACGTTCGTAGGAGGAGGAGAGAGAGAGCGTCTGACACTGGCCGCTAACCAGGTTTCGCGATGTCAAGCAAAGCCCGATTTTGTTTGCCGTGGAAAGTGAGTTATCGTCGGACGGCCGCGTTCACATGAGCTCTCCCAATAATCTGGAATCCAACTTGATTCAATTCCCCCCCCCACCCCAATTAGTCTCAGGCAAACCCTTCTTCTCATTAGTGGGCCCGCTGCAGAGAGCCTGGAAACCAACTCGGAGATGGGGGCGTGAGGCTGCTTCTGGATGGATTCGGCTCAGTACAATGCTCTGTTGCTCCTTCATAAAACCCCCCAACTTCTGTCTTTAACTGTAATTAGCCATCTGTGTTCCCCCCCCCCCCTTGGGTCCGACCGCAGCGCCAGATTGCACTCTGTAGGCGCACGCTTTGTGCTTGTGTTTTGATTTCACATCTCCCCTCCCGTTTCTGCACTTGACTTATTATTTTATCTCCGCACAATCGGCGCATTCGGTCATCTAAGATGTTCCCCCAGTCTTATCTGTGGTCTCTCCCTGGTCCATCTCCTCCTATCAGACGGCTCTGTGGTCTATCCCTGGTCAATCTCCTCCTATCAGATGGCTCTGTGGTCTCTCCCTGGTCCATCTCCTCCTATCAGACGGCTCTGTGGTCTCTCCCTGGTCCATCTCCTCCTATCAGACGGCTCTGTGGTCTCTCCCTGGTCCATCTCCTCCTATCAGACGGCTCTGTGGTCTCTCCCTGGTCCATCTCCTCCTATCAGACGGCTCTGTGGTCTCTCCCTGGTCCATCTCCTCCTATCAGACGGCTCTGTGGTCTCTCCCTGGTCCATCTCCTCCTATCAGACGGCTCTGTGGTCTCTCCCTGGTCTATCTCCTCCTATCAGACGGCTCTGTGGTCTCTCCCTGGTCCATCTCCTCCTATCAGACAGCTCTGTGGTCTCTCCCTGGTCCATCTCCTCCTATCAGACGGCTCTGTGGTCTCTCCCTGGTCCATCTCCTCCTATCAGACGGCTCTGTGGTCTCTCCCTGGTCCATTTCCTCCTATCAGACGGCTCTGTGGTCTCTCCCTGGTCTGCAAAAGTCACAGGCAGGTTAAGTGGGGGGATGGCCAACCTAATAGTGTGAGCATTGATTCAAGAGGGAGACGGAGGGAGAGAAAGAGGGAGACGGGGGGGGGGAGAGGGAGAGATGGCTGTTGCAGATTTTTCTTTTTACCATCAGCATCCCCCCCCCCCGCCCTGCTGAGGGAGGTAGAAAAAACCACAACAAATGTTTGTTACCGCAAAAGGCCGTCAGATACGGGCGCCCCGGATCGTTATTGGATCTCCCCCTCCCTCCCCCCCTCCTACCCTCCCCCGCGGTAATTGAGTGAGTGTCCGTCACTTTGCTTATCGGCTACAGTAGCGCTCCGTCTTGGCCGGGGCCGGGCGGCAGGCAATCTGCTGATTGCTGTTTTGGCAGAACTGTCAAGGTTTGTCCTCTCGTTAAGTGATGGATAGATATGATGCAGGGGAGGAGGGAACGGACCCCCTGCTTCCACTCACGCCATTTACTCAACCAGAGAAGCTAATTGAATTGATGCAAACAAATAATAATATCTGTTGTTTTTCTTTCTTCTGTTTATTTTCCTCATTATTATACGGCTAAAAGCCTTGTTGCGGTTGCTTCCAAGCGGATACCTTGAGCTGATCTGCAAGAAAATAATTGGCACGCAGTCAAAACGGTGGGAGAATGTGTGGGTCCCCCCTTCCGTAGCTGTGCATATACAGTAGTTGGCTATATACGGTAAACATGGTAATTGGACACGTCTTGGAATAAATGCAAGCACTCGCTTATTCCGTCTCTGCACGGCACTTAAGAGCGGAGGGCCTTGTTTATTGTGCATCAGGCAGCAGTCTGCCTGTCCAGCGACTGTCCACTCACGTCACAGCCCAGTTTCTCTTAGGAACAATAGGGCAAAAAGGCTCCCTCTATTCTTACGCCTACGGAGATTGAGAGGAGGGGAGGGGAGAGGGGGAGAGAGAGAGGGAGAGAGAGAGAGGCATTGAGTGAGGGAATGCCTGACGGACAGAGTATGAAAAACCTCTCTTGTCGATAAGCAGACCGTCTTAGAATGTGTCCGTCTCTCTCTCTCTCTCTCTCTCTTTCTCTTTCTCTCTCTCTCTTATTTTTTTATTTTTTTATTTTTTGCTCAGGGGCTTTTCATGCATCAGCTTTCCCTCCTTTTGTGGGTTTCATTTTCCCTGCTGTCGTTGTGAGAGGTAAGGATAGATGGTGTGTTCTGATTGGGTCGTAGGGGTACTCTTAAAGTCAGGCATGCCTCTTAAGGCAGGCGGCCACCCGCTAGATTTGAGCTGCCCGCCCGTGGTACCCGGGTACAGCCTCTCTCTCTGTCTCTCTCCCTCTCTCGTTTGTCTCAAGTCAATGAACGGTAATCCACCGGGGAGAAAAAAACACACACCCTACTGAACGGCGAATGCCAGCCCGGTCTGCGTTCCCAGACTCTGCTACCATATTACGTAGGATGTGTGAAACCTCTCTCTGCGTAGCCCATGTAAATCAATGACCAAATGTGTCGCCGTGTGCCGCGAGGCCGAGGGGGGGGGGGGGGGGGAACATACGGGAGAAAAATAAACCCTGTCGTCTCCCGTCAGCCTGGTGAGTGCTTTGTTAACGCCGGAGGAGATTGCTTCTGTCAAGTGTACACCTTATTTCAAGGAAAGGGGTTAGTGGATTTCATACAGGACTTCATAAAGTATTTCTCCCTCCTCCTCGCTCCCCTTTTGCCTTCCCCGTCCCCTTTGCTGCACATTCAGCCCTGATTCTTCTGACACGAGTTGCCTCGAGGCACCGGCACTTTTGTGTGTCCGCTCAGAGTGGGCCGAGGCAGAGAGCCGTTCGTGTCTGACGTAACCCCGTAGTGGAGAGCCTTTCTGAGGCCGACGGACCCAAGAGACCATGTCAGACCACACACACACACACACACACACACACACACACACACACACACACACACACACACACACACACACACACACACACACACACACACACACACACACACACACACACACACACACAACCACACCACCACCGGAATGCTTATTTCCCAGTCCCTCTCGCAGTTTAAATTGACTAAAACACTATACTATAAAGATAAAAATATTATACACAATACAAATGACAATAAAAAGAACAATAAAGTGACTGATGGATAATATGGACTTTTCAATTTCAACAAGTGTTGAAAAGTCCAGCAAAAGTATGATAGTGTAATGTAATATGGATGACAATGTTCTGATAGTGGCAGCGCTCCTAGCAGTTCAGTAGGTCACTGCCTGTGGATAAAAACTATCCTTGAACCTGGTAGTCCGTACGGATGCTGCAGAACCACGGATCGGACCGTAGTGGGGTGAAGAGATGGTGCCCAGGGTGGTTGCTTTGTGATGGAGATGGCCTCTTGAATCTTGCATGAAATGAGACCGTATGACTAATAAGGGTCACATGCCAAGATCAGTTGAATTCATAGTCATGTGTTAAAATTAGTTTAGGACAATAGTGGCAATATTGTAGCAGTTGTGAAGTACACAAATCGAGTTGCAGCAGTCGACACTTCCACAAGCCACTCAAATGGCTGCTTGAGGGCTCCTCCCAAAGACGAGGACACAGTGGATGAGGAACAGAGCAGAGGGAACATGCTAGAGCTCTCTCCTCCGAGCGTGTGTGGTGGTGGCTGGTTTAACCTGTGGGTCCTTGATTACCAAGGACCCACAGGTGTGCAGCCTCAGACTATAGTCTGACTCTGGCCAGGTGAGGCTGCTTCAATCAGCCACACACACACACACACACACGTGTCACACACGTCACACAAGTTAATTGGTGCCGTCTATACCAAGCGGTGCAGGTTTTGTTTCTCTCTTAATTGCGCTGTATTGTGCAAACTGCTGCTCGACGTAGCAGCCCCCATCACCCCCCCCTTCCAGATCTGCTCTTCAAAGCAAACATACCAGAGGATATCGAGCTTATTAAAATACACTGTCTCGGAAAATTTTGAATACCTTTTCCGCCAATTCAGCGTCTTCAGGCGTCAGTCTTCACTTGACGAGAATCGTTTTTCCCATCGCATCTCTGGTTTTGTTTCAGACTGTTCGAAGGCTCCTCGTCAAGGAAGATTGAGAAGCTGAAGACTCTGTTGTGCTACTTCAGGAGAGTGACGCAGACACGTAAGCCACACACACACACACACACACACACACACACACACACACACACACACACACACACACACACACACACACACACACACACACCACACACACACACACACACACACACACTGGAGACCAGGACCCTATACAGCTCCTACCCTGTCCCAGGTTAGACACACACACACACACACACTGGAGACCAGGACCCTATACAGCTCCTACCAGCCTACCCTGTCCCAGGTTAGACACACACACACACACACACACACGATAAAATATATTTATTTGCCATTTGTAACAAGTTCATTGGAATGCTTGCTCCCCATTCCCTCCCGCAGTAAACATCTCAAAAAACAATACCAAAAATCTAAAAATAATATATACAATAAAATAAATAATGAACAAAATAATAATAATAATAATGAAAAAAATGTAATGAAACACACACACACCTGTCTCTCTGCCGTGCGGTGCTTTGATGCCCGACCACTCCAGTGAACCAATGACAAAACGTCTCTGTTTTTTGTGCTCAGGGCCCAAAGGTCTGGTGACGTTCACCAGACAGTGTTTGAGCAGCCCTCCGAACTGGGAAAGGTAATCATTCATCATTCATAATGCATGCTTCACCTGTGAATGTTCATTCTCTGGTCACGTCGTCTGTGTAGATACATGTATGTATGTTTATTCATACATGTACGGTTTTGTCATTGCGATAGGATTCACGATTGGTGGGAATGATCTTTTTTTTGCGTCACAATTTTCATTTTTTCCTCTTGGAAAACTCTTGATTTGTTTTTTTTACATCAACAAGTAATGTACAAGATATGTGTAGACCAGGGCATCTCTTGCCTCACTACAGTACTTTTATTTACATTTATAATGGAGTAATTCATTTACATTTACACACTTGCTCCTTTCGATTTGGATATCGGATTCAGATTAGGTTTATTGGTCATATGCATACGGTACAGTGTACAAATGTACAGTGGAATGTCCTCGCCCGGTTCCAAAGATGTGTGCAAAAGTACAAAATTACAACACTTAGACCAAAAAAACACCAAAAATGTACACAAATGTACATATCGCACTTACGCCATAATATCGCGATTCCGATAATATGCCGAAGAATGTTTTTTGGTTTTCTGACTCTTTCTCCCTCCAGCTGTAACACCCAGTTGACCCGGCTCCATATCACGTGGGAGGGCACCATTGAGGACGACGGATACGGCATGCTGCAGGTTCGATTCCCGCCAGTCTCTCTCCTCTCAGTGCTCCTAACACACAGGGACCCTGGTTAACTGGCTGGTAGCTGGTGGGTGGGTGGGGGTTGGGGCAGTGTCGTCATGGCTACGGGGGGGGGGGGCCATTCCCAAGCCAGAAGGTACCGGGTTCGATCCCCCATAGTGTCCACAGGCTGTACCTGTAGCCATCCGCGGGCGAACACAAACCGCGTTAAGAGCTACCTGTTTCTACTCCTCACACCCGGTGTGTGTGTGTGTGTGTGTGTGTGTGTGTGTGTGTGTGTGTGTGTGTGTGTGTGTGTGTGTGTGTGTGTGTGTGTGTGTGTGTGTGTGTGTGTGTGTGTGTGTGTGTGTGTGTGTGTGTGTGTGTGTGTGTGTGTGTGTGTGTGTGTGTGTGGCCGTTGACAGTTGATGTGAACACATGAGCGGCCCTGGGGTACGGGTGGGGGGGTGAGAGGAGTGGAGGAGGAGGAAGAAGGGACCCTTGGGTGGGATGATGGGTGGGGGGGGGGCCTCAGGATTGACGGCTGCCTCTTCTTCGCGGTGCCCGGCGGTCGGGTTCCAGGGGCCTCTGATAGGCCGTCGCAGACGGCTGTCATTCTGTCAAAAAGGGAGGGTGGAGGGGCGGGGGCGGGGGTGGGGGTGCAATGGCAGGGTAAAAGGGGTCGAGGGTGGAAGTGAGCGAGGGAAAGAAGAGGCTGACACACACACACACACACACACACACACACACACACACACACACACACACACACACACACACACACACACACACACCACTCCCCCAATCCCCCTCCCCTTCTGTCATGCATCCAAACACGGACGTGGGCCAGTGAGCACACAACCCCTCAACCCCCTGACAGAATCTAGAAGGCAGAATATGGGAGTGTTTGTGAATGGGCTTCACTCACACCTATGGTCCTTCCTCTCACACACACACACACACACACACACACACACACACACACACACACACACACACACACACACACACACACACACACACAGGGTGAGAGGTGTGCACTTTTCCTTCTAAATGTTCGTCCCGTGTTGACAAGACTGAAAATATCGTATTTTTTACTTTTAGCTGCCGCATTAACACACATTGGTTGGCTGATCTGATAATAACGCCAATATTTATTTATTTATTATCACAGATTATAGATGGGATGAAATGGAATGAAATTACATTTGAAATATTTGCCGAACTACTCGCTACCATAAATAAGTGAATTCATGAATGGACGAAAAGTGTGTTGTGATTAAAAAAAATTACAACCTAAACAAGAACATTCACAGAAGAACAAAACATTCAACAGACATTCTCCAAGAGATGAGATGAATGGCGTACATGAGAGTCCCGACAACCCGTCGGCACTCGAGGGGTTAACCTCAACCTCAACCTCAGTCAGGACGCATCGTGACGGATGTCCCGTACGTCCCGATCCCTCGCACTGGCCGATGGGATGGGATTACGCGGCCGGCCAGGATGTAGCGTTATGATCTCGAGACATCCATCTGCGTTAAACGGCCGCTCGCGGGTAGCGGCTAATAACGCCAGGGCTAATGGAGTCATCCGTCCAAATCACGCTAGCGGGGGTTAGCCGACGCCTCGCCGCGGAGAGCAGCTCCCCCCCTCGGCTATTTCCTGCTGATCGGACACGACCGGGGGACTCTTGTGTGTGTGTGTGTGAAATCAATAAACATCTTGGATCTGTAATGCCCGCATTTAGAGTACAGTTTGTCACCGTATTGATAATTGCTTGCAGAACATATATTTTGAGGAGCCACTGCCACCGTTGATAAAATAGCACAAATCTTCTGTTTGTTTGATAGTAATATGATTTTGTACTGGTCCTGCTGTCCTGTACTGTATGTACTGGTATGTGTGGATGTCTTATGAGGACTAGTTTCTAACAGTATACAGTGGGCTGGTGTAGTGGCTAGGGTGTTCCACTACTGGCTTTGATCCCCGGTCTCCACAACCTACCTGTTTTTATCCGCCAGCTAGATGCCTATCCTATGCCGTTAGGTGCGGCAGGATAGCTCAGTCTGTTGGAATTTGGCTTGGGGAACCGTAAGGTCGCCGGTTCATGTCCCCGAAACACCTAAGCACTGCCGAGGTGTCCTTGAGCAAGGCACCTCATCCCCTACACTGCTCCCGGGGCAGCATTGTATATACAATAGCTGCCCACTGCTAAAAATACTAGGATGGGTTAAATGCAGAGACACTAATTTCACTGTGTGTGTGCATGTATGTAACCAATAAAGAGGATTCAAATCCTCCAGATTTAGATTAACCCCTACCTGCTCCGTAATGACCTTTATCGCTTGTGAGACACTTGAGATGACAGCATCGATATGACTAGTATAGTAAATATAGGTTTTATAGATGTTGCTGTTCAGTACTTTCATGTGTGTGTGTGTGTGTGTGTGTGTGTGTGTGTGTGTGTGTGTGTGTGTGTGTGTGTTGGATCCAGGTGGATTTTGCCAACAGGTTTGTGGGTGGAGGGGTGACGGGTCAGGGGCTGGTCCAGGAGGAGATCAGGTTCCTGGTCAATCCAGAGCTCATCGCCTCCCGCCTCTTCACAGAAGCCTTGGAGAGCAACGAGTGCCTCATCATCACCGGTAAGAACAAACACCGGAGAAAACACCCCTGAGAAAACACACCTCACACACCTGAGAAAACACACCTGACACACTTGTGATGTCAAACCGGACACACCTGAGAGAACACACCTGAGAGAACACACCTGAGAGAACACACCTGACACACCTGAGAGAACACACCTGAGAGAACACACCTGAGAGAACACACCTGAGAGAACACACCTGAGAGGACACACCTGAGACACACCTGAGAGAACACACCTGAGAGAACACACCTGACACACCTGAGATTTGTGCTGTACAACATAAACACAGAAACTATTTGTAAAAGATATGCTATTATGCACACATCTATAGATGAGCAGTAGCCATGTAAAGGCAAACATGTAGACGTTCCAGACACAAAGTGTACGTGAAGTGAGCCACCGGGAACCGCTCGCTCGCTGGTGTGCGACTCGGTCCTCATTTGTGTTCTAAATCCATCCTGGCTGTGAGAGGGCTGGTTCGTCTCGTCTCTGCAGTCTGCACAGTAACGCTCGAGTAGACACAGCTGCTGCTCCCAGGTGTCTGCACTTTGATGGATTCTGTCTGGATTCCGCTCGTGCAGACGAACCTGACGAGTCTGTTCCAGTGCTCACGGTTGTCCATAGTTCCGGGTTTGTAGATTCCGGCTTACATGTCTTACATCCTAGCGGTGTTTCTTAGGGTGTTCGGAAAAGTGTCTTGGATCCGAACCGCCTACTGTACCGGTAGGCGTCCTCGAGCGAGACGCTCAAACTGCCCCCTTGAGCTGCCACTCCTTTATGACCTGCGTATCTAAACCAAGTGTTCACCGTACGTTGCTACTAGCCCACCATGTGGCTTTTTACGTGGTTCGAGGTGAACAATTTGAGTTCGGCCCTTGATCGTCGCCTGGCTCTGCTGCCTCTCTGTCATTCGACACATCGTCCCTCCTCTCCTGCTGTCCCCCCCCTCGTCTCCCCCCTGTCCTGTCCTCCCACGTCCTCCCCCCACCTTGTCTCTGGGATGGATGGAAGTCATCTCCGTGTTCCCGCTTATGGAGACACTGTGTGGATGAAGAACACCTGTTCATCGCTCTCTCGGAAAGACGGCGATTAGCTGTACTCCGCCTGCACGCAACTTGACTTCATTATTATTCATTATCGTCCATAATTCGGTACCGGAGATGGCCAAGTATGTCTTTTACTATAATATGTCCAATATGTAATGTGGTTCCATGCTGCAATAAGTGAGTGGAAGAGTCGAGTGGGGACATTTCGTTGGCTTGTAATGACCATGGTTGGATTCCCACCTGTGGTTCTATGCTACGTGTTGTTCCCTCTCTCCTTCTTTAAACCCACCTGGATCTCGTCCCGGTCCTGTCCTTAAAGGCCCCAAAAAAAACCAACAAACATTTTAATAAATAACATTGTGACATCTGAACAGATGTGGCAATTTGTGAATCGTTTATTCTCCTTCCCTCACACAACCTCTAAATCTCTTTCTTCTTAGTCCGTCATTGTTTGTCATAACTGTATAGTTCCATACACTGTTTGACTGTAATAAGTCTCCATTCATAACCACTACCCCCCCCCCCCCCCCCCCCCCCTCCCTCGCTGCAAAGGTAAATCGATGGCATCGACTCCCAGGAGACTGGCCGTTATCCCTCATTTGTGTTCCATTCTTCACACTCCTGAGCTCCAGTGTGCTTCACTCAACCCCGTTTAAGCGACCCTCGCTCACCAAGCTCCCACTCCCACCCCTTCCCGCCCAAACCCCTACTCTCCTATCTTTTCGGGGGGGCAGTAGCTCAGCAGGTAGAGCGAGTTGTCCGGCAACCGGAAGGTTGCTGGTTCGATCCCCCGGCTCCTCCTCCTCCCCCTAGCCACGTGTCGAGGTGTCCCTGAGCAAGACACCCTAACCCTAACGAGCTGACTGTCTGCTGCCTTGCATCGCTGACATCGCTGTCGCTGTTTGAATGTTGAATGCGAGTGCAATTTTGGTAAAGCACTTTGGGTACCATTTACCATGACCATTTACCACATTCTCCCGTCATCCTCAGTCCTCCACACACCGCTGGTCAGAGCAGGGGCGGGTGTTCCTCTCGGGTGTATCATCGCTCTCGTCTGAGACAGAACCCCATTTGAAATGAGGACCGGTCAGAGCTTTTTGCAGCCTTATCCACATTAGGGATATAGTGTGCACAACGCCTGTGGTTGTTGTTCTGTGTCTCTGGGGCTCAGCACAGAGGTAGTGTGGGGAGATCGAGGTGCAGGCAACATTTGCATAATAGGACCCACGTTGAAATGACTCAAAGTCTGGTTGAAACGGGGCGAGGTTCCCCTTGAACTCCCCTCCTGGATGTCTGCTCCTGGATGTCTGCCCCTGGATGTCTGCCCCTGGATGTCTGCTCCTGGATGTCTGCTCCTGGATGTCTGCTCCTGGATGTCTGCCCCTGGATGTCTGCCCCTGGATGTCTGCTCCTGGATGTCTGCTCCTGGATGTCTGCTCCTGGATGTCTGCGCCTGGTTGTCTGTCACTTGACGGATTTGTGCTTCTGACGTACTTGAAGGCGCGCCAGGCAGCAGAACAAATTACATGTGGGCGAGCAGAGCCATGAACAGACATGGGGTTTCCATGGTCTGACGGCCTCTCGCACGCTCTCCCTCTCTCTCGCTCTCGCTCTCTCGCTCTCTCTCTAATACTGTCCTCTAGGAAGCGTCTCTTCTGAAGTCACCTTCAGCTCTAAGTGACTCTCCCCCCTCCTTCTCTTCCTCTTCCATCTCCTCCTCCTCCTCCTCTTCACTTAGCGTTATTACATTTGGACAGAAGAAGAATTTATAACCAAACTTAGGTCATCGCTCTGCTAATGGAATGAGCCAATTATGTCATGGATTTATTAAAACGTGGCAGGGTATTCTTGGCACGTAGGGCCCTGCCCCGCCCTTCTTCCTGTCACTCAACTCGCCATCCCTCTTCCTACCTCCAGTTAGTTTGGGTCTCTCTCCCCCTCGCCTCCTCTATCGCTTTGTCCGTCTCTTTTTCTCTCGCCCTTATCTACGGCTTTATCTCTCCTTTGATCAAGTTCCCTCTCTTCATCTCGCTCCCTCTCTCTTTATCTAATTCTCTCCGTCCCTCACGTTGTCCCGCTATCTCTACCTCCTTTTCTCTCTCTCTCTCTCTCTCTCTCTCTCTCTCTCTCTCTCTCTCTCTCTCTCTCTCTCTCCTCTCTCTCTCTCTCTCTCTCTCTCTCTCTCTCTCTCTCTCTCTCTCTCTCTCTCTCTCTCTCTCTCTCTCTCTCTCTCTCTCTCTCTCTCTCTCTCTCTCTCTCTCTCTCTCTCTCTCTCTCTCTCTCTCTCTCTCTCTCTCTCTCTCTCTCTCTCTCTCTCTCTCTCTCTCTCATATATTCAAGTGTCCTGACATGTGTCTTTCTTTTCGTTGTGGTTGTTGTGGCGGCCCTGGGCTGTGTTCTGATTGGTCAGCCAGAGGGTCATGTGGGCAATGTTGCGATGATGTCTGGATGCTGTCATGGTCGCTCACCAGCCGCTAAATGGATTCAAGGTGAAGGCAGGACCGGGGCTGATGGATGAAAGCGATAGGGAGGGGGGGGGAGGTGTGGAGTCCGGTGTGTTGTGACATTAAGGAGTCTTGTGACGTAGCTTCTCTTGTTCGGTGTACTTGAGGGCCGTGTGGCTGTCTTCTTGGCCCAGACACAGTTTGGTTTCAGTGGGGTTCTGTATAGGTGGTTCCCGGGGGGTAGTGTGGTGGTTCCACCTAACAGCCGTAAGGTTAACGGGTTAGTGCCGCAGCCTAACCACCCGTACAGGTGATTGAACAGGTTGTTGCCTAACCCTCTCTGCCTGCTCTTTAATGACATGTATTATATTATACTGTTAATAGTATATAGTTATAGATTATAAAGCCACTATACTGTTAACTATTCGTATTAACTAGTCGTTTAGCAGATGCTTGCGTTCAAATCAGCATCGGCTACATGACATAGTAAAATAGTATATTGGCCCCGGACAACTTTGAGGAGAGAGAACACCAACCACACCTACACAGAGGAGACAACCCACTGACTGTTTGATCATGATCTGTGCTTGTGGCTATGAAATGAAGATGACAGACACATACACACACACACACACACACATGTTGTAGTAGCAGTACAGTAGCACACCTAAGAAACCTGAAAGTCTAGATCAGATGTTTAAACCCTGGTTTCAAATCAAGGGTTCCTACGTCATACCAAATCTCCTGAACGATGCATGTATGTTTCTTCTCGGGTTTGGAGGTGTAACGAGACACGACAACATCTCTCCGCTCTAGATACTAGTCCTAAGCTGTACTGATAGCGAAAGACCTCGTGTCCCTTCATTGCTAAGATGTATGACTGCTCGGTGTTTACGACCGGGAGTCATGCACACCGGGTCCACGGTTACCTTCTGCTCCTCTAACCCATTCTTCCCTTCCATTACGGCTGAAAGCTTTTCATTTGCCAACCCCCAAAGCGGATTACTTATTCAATCAATGCGTCTCTTTGTCTTTTTTTGGGTTATTCACGACTGGCCAGCGATCCCCCGCTGATAGCGAGGTGCCCCCCCGCTGGGTAACGGAGCAGAGCGTCAGATTTGATTTAAGGACGGAGAGATTTAAGGAGGGGATAGACGCTGCAACATGTGTGTGTGTGTCTGTGACACGGGAATGCTGGAAAATGTGTCTCTAACCCTTTTGTGTGTCTCTTGTGTGTGTCTCTCGTGTGTGTGTGTCTCGTGTGTATGTGTGTGTGTGTGTGTCTCGTGTGTATGTGTGTGTGTCTCGTGTGTGTGCAGGTACTGAGCAGTATAGTCAATATTCGGGCTACTCCGAGTCCTACAAGTGGAAGCAGAACCACAAGGATGAGACGCCCAGGTAACCAAACGTTCTAAATGAATTACAGTAATAACCGTCCTAAACATATTATTATTAAACATCCATAAATGTGTGTGTGAAATGTGAGTTACTACCTGCTTTACATGATAAATACAATCAGACAATACCATAGTAATAAGACAAAAGGGCTGAAAATACCTACAATCCCAATATCAGAATGTAATCAAATACAATGCAGTAGGTGAAATGTGTAAATGGTGTGTTGTTGTCCTTCTCTCTCGCCTCAGGGATGACTGGCAGCGGAGATGCACGGAGATCGTGGCCCTGGACGCCCTCAAGTACCGCCACTTCCTGGAGCAGTTCCACCCTGAGAAGACCACCAGGGAGCTCAACAAGGTCACCATTCTGGGCTGTTTCATGAAAGAAGTCTTCCGCTTTGTCTTCTTATGCTAATTGAATGACTTCTTATTTCAATGGTCTAAATGTGCTGCCTTTTATATTCATTCACACACATTCATTCATCCACCGACGGCGGAGTCAGCCATGCAAGGAGACAGCCAGGAGACAAGGAGTCAGGAGCAGTTAGGGTTAGGGGGTCTTGCTCAAGGACACCTCGACAGTTTTTGCTAGGAGGAGCCGGGGGATCGAACCAGCAACCTTCCGGTTGTGAGGCGACCGCTCGAC
>CM051018.1:22778613-22786113 GCA_027704905.1 Muraenolepis orangiensis
TGACCTCTCGCTCTACGGCTTCATCCACGAGAGGCTGTCGTCGGGGGCGACCGGCGCCTCCTCCTCCGCCCACGCCGTCGCTAAGGACCCGCCGGTGTCCCCCGCCCGTCTCTAAGCGCCACACGTCCCACCACAAGAAACCCACCGTCACCAGAAAATAGTTTTAAAGACATCATTTGTTTTACCACACCTTAACTCTCCTTTGTGGAGAAGAAGCCGTTCTAAAAGAAAGGTTGTTTGATTAAATTTTTTTGGGGGACATTTTGAAACGAGTGAATTTTGTGTTGTTTGCGTTATTGTTGTTTTTAATCATGAGAGCTGTGTCGCATAATGTCTTACAATATCCGCTCATTGCAGCCTTATTATGTTATGTATGCATATGGTAGTTTAGTTTGCCAATATCCCCGGTCCATATCGCAGCGCTTTATCTGGTGGTAAATGGTGGTTTGTTTTGCCGTTGTTTGAGATGGAGCCCAAGTGAACTCTAATCGTAACACAGACTGGACGTAAAGGGAGGGGAGGATAAGTATTAGTGGTGGTGTCTCCTTAAACATATATATATACTCCCGGCTTCAGAAACCTCAAGTAACACTGCCTCTCTCTCTCTCTCTCTCTCTCTCTCTCTCTCTCTCTCTCTCTCTCTCTCTCTCTCTCTCTCTCTCTCTCTCTCTCTCTCTCTCTCTCTCTCTCTCTCTCTCTCTCTCTCTCTCTCTCTCTCTCTCTCTCTCTCTCTCTCTCTCTCTCTCTCTCTCTCTCTCTCTGGAGAAAGATAACACACGTTCGATAGCCTTTTTGTCTGGTGGCGTGATCAGGACCTCGGTAGTCACACAGACGCCCCCGTGAGGTTAGGTGACGGAGGCCTGTAAAAGCAATAGTAAATCCTGGTTGCTGTGGTGTCGACCCCTACTTGTTATCCTGGCCGTCATCCAAGGGGTTTGTGTGATTCTGTTACAGGACCAGGGTTAGGGTCTCTGGATTGGACCATCGTCAGTGTTACTATTCAGTGGGACTCATGGGGCCCCCTGGCTTTATTTAATGGGCCGGCGCCCGGTAAAAATGGTGGAGCCTTGTCCGACCTTACGGTCAAGTTATTCCCCTAAACGAGTCGGTCTCTTTCCTTAGCGGGCCGTGTGTACAATGTCCCTGCAAAGTGGATTACTGCCTGAACTCCTCTCTCCTCTCCTCCTCCATCTCTCCTCTCGCCTCCTCCATCTCCTAGTTGGTGGTACCCGATCTTGTCCTCAAGTGCATTTTCTCCCTTTTTTCTTTGCCACGCAAGTGTGCCGCCTTGTACCACGTCGATGGAGAAGGTGTGAATGCCATACTCTCTTATAAGTCTATGCATGGTTTACATGACATTTATCTATCCAGAACTCCACTATACACACTATATATATGCTGCCCCGATCAATCATACATGTCATCGGAAATGGATGGATGCGCTACAATGTTTTATTTAATTTTCATCAGAATTCAAGTAAATTATACTTTTGATTATTGCGTTATTCACTGAAAGCTCACAATGCGTTGTCAACCCATCTCTGGTATATGGTGGCAGCGTGAGCCAGTGCAATAACTGCGCACTTAGAGAGATATTAAATATTATTATTTTGACTCCACGTACGTACGCTTCGGAGGTGTGACGTCACTCCTGTCGGCGGTTCACTGTAATTCATTTTATTTTTTTTGTTGATTGACGATCTCATTGTCACTATTTAACGGATTTCTAATGGTGGGATTAAATGCTGTAATTGTATTGCATTGTAATGTACTGTAGGTTTCTTAGTCCGTGTTATTTTTATTATAATTTCTTAATTAAAATATATCCTGTTAAAATGTTGTTTTTTTGGTGTTTTTATTACGTTCCTTAATTGCAGAACACAGTTGCTTGTTAGGGGCCGGTAAGAGTCCTAAATGATTTAGTCTGGTTTGTTAGAGGCCTGTTTCGTGATGGAGAACTTGCTTGTGACACCAAGACCATTTGAGTATATAACTGAACAAAACGCAAACACATTTTTATAGTCCCCGACATCCAGACTTCCAGTATTTCCTTACACAAATGCAGTTGAATTATTCATAGACCCGGATCAAAATATGGCCTTTATCGCCGTTTATGGCATCATTAGAACTAATGTATATTAGTTAGTGTCGTATGCACCACGGCGCCTCAGATTTGTCACTATCATAACATCATACATTATTAAATTAGCAAACGGTTGACTTATTTTTGGAGACGGAACATACTGTATAGGCCTAGGCTATAGCCTTCAGGCTAATTTAATACCGCCTCAAACATTTTTATTAGATAAATTACAGTTGGCAAATAACCTAATGACTTGGACTTCCTTAAATAGAAGGAGAAAAGTAGATTACATCTGTGCCTCTGCTCTTTGCACTGAGTGACTAGCGTATGAGCTAGCCGTGTCTACTTGCTTTTGGAAGGGCTAACTGTTGACGAGGAGGAGGACCGTTACCAACGGCTACACACGCTAACCGGATTCATTAGCATTGCTCCCCTAGTGGCGCTAAAAACGAACTAGTCTAGTTCACAAAGTACCGCAAAATGTTCGACTACGTCCATCCGTATATATCATTGTAGTTTGACTCCACACAGTGCTATAATTGGAAACCCCGATATCCCAAAAAATGTAAACGTTATACAAGAAAAGTTATGAAAAAAGGGGAAAGTAGCAGTCATAGCCGGCGTTTTCAATTTCACGGAATTGTAATATTACGTTAGCGTGTTGCTCGACGTTAGCTCGTATACCGGGGGTCATTATTCGAGTGTACGCGTGTAATTTAACCAACAAAGCTATAATGTTACCCAGCGGCGGCGGCAGCGGCGGGCGCGCAGATGGATACTATTAACAAAACGCCAGGGAAAAGCCGGTCTTCGCTCCGTCTCTGTCAGGCTGCCAAGTCACTACGAGAAAGTGGCATTTCCGTTCATAATTGCCTGACCTCCCCCGCCGTCCACAGGTCAGCCGGCGGGAAACCACGGCAACACGAGCCGCTCTGAGAGGGGTCAAGGGTTCACAGCATACCCTACAACCAACACAATAATACATGAATACTGAGAATAATACTGTGAATAATATGGTGTCTCTCTCTCTCAGAAATGACGTTTTCATATATTTTTTGGTTGTTTGTTGTTGTTGGTTAAGTGTACATAATACAGTGTAGTGTACGACCTTTATTTATTAGCTACCAGGCTACCAAATGCAGACAGTAAGTCATTCGGAATGACTGGTGGTTATTTATTGGGTTATTTATTGATTGATTTGATCTATAACAAAAGGTTTTATTTTTTATTTATCTACTGCTCGTTGTATGGCTGTATGGTTGCCTTTGCTTTGACATATAATTAAATTATAATATAAATGACATATAATATAATTATTAGTCTGTGAGTGTTTGAGAGTTTTTTATGTTGTGAGTTGTGTGTGTAAGGACTAGCAAGCGACTAGCACATGCATTGACTAAAGTGGTCTGAATCTAAAATCGGAATCGGAATGAAAAACGTTTCATCTATTTTTTCCCCCGGCAGATTCCCTTTACTTTTAGGGGGGATAATAAGTGTGTGTCTGGCCTATAACCACGTGACACCTAATCATAAATAATGAAGGAAGCATCCTACAGATGTGTGATCTTCATCACGCCCTGACTGATACACCCTCCTCACGCCTGCGCCAAGAAGCATGAATGATGAACATCTGGAGGAGGAGGAGGAGGAGGAGTGGGGGTGGGGGGCGGGGGCGTGGTTGGGGTTAGGAGGGGGGTTTAGGAGGAGGGTGGGGGGTGGGGGGGGGATAAAAGGGCACATTTTTATTTTTGCCTTAACCCTCACACACTCGCATTTGAAGACCATCAATCAGACACCACTTGTTCAAATGACTCATACGTCTGCCTTTATAAAAGTTTAATTGGCGCGTATAATTAACACCGAGGGGGGGGGGTACAGCAGTAACTGCTGAGGAATGATACTTTCCATAGCTGCGAGGGGTTCAAGCCACCATAATAAGAGCGCTAATAGACTGTCGATTAGGAAACCAGCAGTCATTAGTATATAGCCTACCATTTAAACTGCGAAACGGCGACGGAGTCATTTTCTACCATTAACATGTAGTAGGCCCCGCGATTCAATATTTGTGTGATTGCATATTGGAATAGTTTGAAAGAAAAAGGAGTCTGGATGAACCTCAAAGACCTTATGTTTGTATTGTCCAATAAATACTGTGTGTGTCCGTGTCTATCACAACTGGACCTTCTGTCGACCACCACCACCGTCAAAACTCTCATTTCAAATGCACAACAATGCTTAACAAACTCAAGACAGCCATTAACTAATCATTCAACAAGTGTGTGGAAACAAAGCACACACTCACGAGACGACAAAACCAGCAAAGACAAATGAGTCTCACTCACCAATGATGTTCACTTAAAGACCAAATCCATTCTCCTGTCCTTCTGGATGTTTCGATAACCCGGTCATAAAGCTGATCACTGCTTTTCAGATCCTAAAGAAGTTGCCTTTCAATAGCTATGGAAGCTAATGCAGTGAGTCGGGATTGTCCTGTTCTGTTCCTCCATATGTTTTTATAATATTAAAATGTCCTTTCCGCAGATGCAGTGGTGACGGGGATCGTTAAAACTTTTTTATAATGTCAATCTTTTCACTGAATTCCGCAACAACATCATCTTCACCTGTTGCCATTTCCAACGTAGCACTGAGCTAGATCCTCTGTCTCGAGCCAGTGAACCTTCTAGCGTACTATGGAACTGTGGGGAAATCTGAAAGAATACGCCCTGGCTACAAACCATAGTGATGGTGATCAATGTCATCCAAACGTACGCTCTCATTCAGTTTGAGGGCCAAGGCATTCGGCATACTTTGGTTGAAGGATATTCTTCCCAGCAACCCAGAAAAAATATCTGATTGGTTGCAACACAAAACCACTCAAATGCGTAGTGCATGGACCGAGAAAGACAAACAAACCAACGTAACACTGTAATATAACAGATAACAACACAGATACGATTCTCATTTATTTATTTAATTTAAATTTTATTACATTTTATTAATACAATTAATTCGATTTTTTTTTGTTTCATCTGAGGGTTCCAGGGTCTTCTCTGAATACCTTGAAGGCCCTGACCCACTGCTGTGTGTGTGTGTGTGTGTGTGTGTGTGTGTGTGTGTGTGTGTGTGTGTGTGTGTGTGTGTGTGTGTGTGTGTGTGTGTGTGTGTGTGTGTGGTGTGTGTGTGTGTGTGTGTGTATATATATATATATTGGACACTAAGTCTTCATCGGCTTGTTACCTGGACCTCCGTTCAGGTGAGCCAGCAGAAGTGTCTTGTCATCACCACCTGACCGCCCGGAGGGGGCGTGTCCTGTCGTCTCGTGTGTCGCGCAGACGCCGCTGCCCCCGGCGTCACCTGCGGTGCAACCGACCGACCTGTCTCACTCTCGGTGTCTCCCGCAAGTGTTTTCTGTTCATCAGACGGAGACGATGCAAACACCCCAGTCACACACCACGTGTTCCTGGTAAAAAGGTAAATACAACCATTTAGAAGACCGGGGGGTGGGGGGGTAGATTAGATTAGAAGCGAAGCGGATTGGCGGATTAGTGCTGCACAGACGAACAGACGTACTAGAGACAGTCAAACAGGCGGTGCTCTTGCCTCGATGTGGGGGGGTCTAGCGAGTCGAACCCCCCCCCCCCCCCCCCAAGGTCAGAAGTGTCCCCCATGTACCGCTAGACGCCTGGCTACAAACCCCCATGCATCTTTATTTGCGTTTTATTGAGTCTGTATCGTTGCGTCGTCGCTCACGGCTGCCAACTCCCCTTCACCGTGCAGTGAGCGTCCTCTCTAAACGGGTCTCTCTACAGTACATTGTGCATCATGTGCCAGTTCACCGATGAATCACTCGTTTTTGGGGGGCTATATCTTGGGCGACGTGCCAGGGAATACAGATTTGAAGAGCAGCTATAATAGTTTAGCCAGCCTTTTAAGAACCCCCCCCCTGACAAACTCACACAATTGGCAATAAGAAAGACTTATTTTTATTATTATTATCCCTATACCCTACCTGACCTGTCTTATCCTGACGTCTGTTCCACACAGAGCCCACAACCGCGACCACCCAACCATGAGTCAGATCCGGGCCCTGTTGGCAGGTCTCCTGAGGAGCAGGGGCCCACAGTTCTTGCGGCTGCCCGGGGGTGGAGGTGGAGCTGGTGGGAGAGGTGGAGGTGGAGGGGGTCCGGCCGGCCGGTCGGTGTCGACAGGGTGGGCTAGGAGCTGCTCTGCGGTGGGGCCTGTGGTTCCCACCACCACCACCCCCACCACCTCCTACGTGGAGGAAATGCACCTGGCCTGGTTGGAGGACCACACCAAAGTCCACGAGGTGAGGGTGGTGATGGTGATGATGATGTCATACGTGTGTGTGTACAATGTTATTCACCCAACTTTAACACAAGTGCATCATTTGACGTTTCCCTCAGTAAGACAGGCCTACTCGAACCTTACCTGTGGGTGGGAGGAGCCTTACCTGGGTGGGAGGAGCCTCTAACCGGGGTGAGGAGGTGAGAGGGCCTCACGGAATGGAGCGGTACCGTGGTTACAATGAGCTCCAGTTATCACATTGTATTGTTATATTGTGTTGTGTGTTTTATGTTTTGAACCTGTTATGTTTATTATTGTGTTATTATTATGTTTATTATGTTTCCTCTTAAAAGTATGCATGTACGTATGTATCAATGTACCAAGTTGTTTAAATAATGCAAAGTGTCTTTGAGTTTCTGGTAAAGCACTATATCAAATAAATATATTATTATTTTTATAATTATTATTATTATTACTGTAATTGACCCAGAATGCATTTCAAGCGGAGAGAAAGACATTTGCACAAATGACCCACTAACATCCATTCATCGATAGCATCACAGAAGCTCCTTACTCAATAGCTAATCTAGAGAACGGCTAATGAGCGTTAAGGAGATGGCTGATATCGGACGGTCTTTATCCCTCCTGGTTCTTCTTGCGTAGTCCTGGGACTCGTTCTTCCGGCGTGCCCAGGCTGCCTCGGGCGGGGCAGACGAGGGCCCGCCCTCCGCCCTGCTCCAGGGCCGCCCCGGGTACCACACCCCCGGCCTGGCCCACAAGGTGGTGCAGGACCACCTGGCTGTACACACCCTGATAAGGGCCTACCAGGTGAGACACACACACACACACACACACACACACACACACACACACACACACACACACTCATAAGAGCGTACCAGGTGAGACGCACGCATGCATACACACACACACACTCATAAGAGCCTACCAGGTTACACACACACACACACACACACACACACTCATTAGAGCAGACAGAGAGACACACACTCACATAGACACACACAAAGACAGTCAGACACACCCTCATTAGAGCATCCTAGGTCACACACACACACACACACACACACACACACACACACACCGACCCG
>CM051018.1:22791113-22803613 GCA_027704905.1 Muraenolepis orangiensis
TCAGTTGAATGACATTTAAATTCAAATCTGTGTTCATGCGTTCCTTCCGTGTGTCGCTGTCGCAGCGACTGAATAATGAACTGAAAATTCGGCAAATGTTGTGTTGACTAAAGGTCGAAGGTTGTTGACCTTTCTAGTCGACAGATCCTCCCCCATGCTGTTACGGAAAGTTCCACGGATAAAAACCGTGCAATGGTAAAAGTGTGCAATGGTAAATGGACTACATATAGCCCTTTTCTAACTAGTGGCCACTCAAAGCAGTTTACAAGTTATGCCTCACGTTCACCCTTTCATCCACCGGCGGCGGTGCCAGGCAATTCAAGGCGTCAGCCAGCTGGTCAGGAGCGGTGAGGGTTAGGGGGTGAGGGTTAGGGGGTGAGGGTTAGGGGGTCTTGCTCAGGGACACCTCCACACTTGGCTAGGAGGAGGAAGAGCCGGGAGATTGAACCAGCAACCCTCCGGTCCCTAGACAACCTGCTCTACCTCTTAAGCTTTACAGCCGCTGCTTCCGAGGTAAACAGGCCACAGTCGGCCCAGCCCATCTCTCTCCTCTGTGTGGTTCTAACCTGGACCTGGTGTTCCAGGCTTCTACGGTCTGGACGCGAGCGACCTCGACAAGACCTTCCGGCTGCCCTCCACCACCTTCATCGGGGGACCGGACACCGCCCTGCCCCTGAGAGAGATCATCCGCAGGCTGGAGGTACGATCGGCGGTCCACAATGATAGCCCAAGTGGCCTGATCCAGAGTGACTTGCAGTGAATTCTGATACACGTTTTGCGGGGGGGTGGGGCGGCTCACTGATGTGTAAACATGTTTGGGAAGATCAGGGCGTTTTGGGGGATGAAAATCCCACTCAAATGACCTTCTCCTCCCCCCTCCTCCACCTCCTCTTCGCTCCACCTCTTCCACATCCTCCCCCCTCCTCCTCCACCTCCTCCCCCCTCCTCCTCCCTCCACCTCTTCCACATCCTCCCCCTTCCACCTCCTCCACCCTCCCCTCCACCCTCCTCCTCCACCTCTTCTCCCATCCTCCTCTACCTCCTCCCCCTCCTTTACCTCCTCATCCTCCTCCACCTCCTCCTCCCCCTTTCCTCCTCATCCTCCTCCCCCTCCTTTACCTCCTCATCCTCCTCCACCCTCCTCCTCCCCCTTTCCTCCTCATCCTCCTCCCCCCTCCTTACCTCCTCATCCTCCTCCACCCTCCTCCTCCCCCTTTCCTCCTCCCCCTCCTCCACCCTCCTCCTCTATGACACTCTTTATAACCAAAAGCTGTCAGTTTTCTTTATTTTTCTTGTAGATTAATGACCGGGCCGAGCGGAACAGCGTTTGGTACGTTCTAATGTTTATCTTAGCCTCTTTGTCTCCCCCCCCCCTCGTCGTCCCCCTCCCCCCCTCGTCGTCCCCCCCCCCCCCCCCCCCCCCTCCCCCTCGTCGTCCCCCCGTCCCCCCCCTCGCCCCGTCCCCCAGACGTCGTACTGCGGCCATGTGGGCGTGGAGTTCATGTTCATCAACGACGTGGAACAGTGCCAGTGGATCCGGGGGAAGTTCGAGACCCCCGGCGCCATGCGGCTCACCGACCCCCAGAAGAGGACCCTGCTGGCCCGCCTTGTCAGGTCCACCAGGTCGGGGAGCCGCCATCGTCCAGTTCACTTCAGCCAGAACCAGTAGTCGGGTTTCCATCACGTTATATATATATATATATATATATATATATATCGATTTGCGTTTTAAAGTATTTATTGCATTTGAAAATGTTGATGGAAATTCAAATCAACTTGATTCGCATTAAAAGTTGATACGCTCGCTTGAGGTGGTTTTTGACTGATTCAAATTGAGTTAATTGGCAAAAGCGGAGATGGAAACAACTTTGCCGAATCAATTCTGACGTAGCAAACTTTGAACTCACGTGATATTACGCTGTCGGGCTTTAACTAGTTGATTGTAACGCAACTAATTCAATCATTTTTTTTGCTTGAATTTAGCTTTGACTGTTAGATGGAAACCCAGCTAGTGTGTGTCTGCCTTGTCTGCTGTTCTCTATATATATCTATATATATAGATATATATAGATATAGATATATATAGATAGATCTAGATCTATATCGATATAGATATAGATATATCAGTGTTACTAGGGGTGTGTGTGAAAAGTCGATTCACGTGAGAATCGCAATTCTTATTTTCTATGATTCAGAATCAATTCAGAATCATAGAAAATTCCCCCCAAAAAAAAAAAAATATTCTTCCTTTTTTCCTTTTCGTCTCAGGTTTGCCTTTGTGTGTTTGCATTATTGATCAGCTCTGCAAATTTACCAACAACATAATGTTATACACTTTACTCTGCCTTTCATAGTAGCTCCTGAAATGAGTTCTCCAATGCGCCCAATCGATTTTGAATCGACAATCCTTTTTAACGAATTGTGACCCCCAAGAATCAAAATTTTATCGTGAGATACCGAAAAATGTACTCTCCTATTTAGTCATTCAGGAGAAGGTTCCATACAGAGTGACTTGGAGCCTAGCCTAGCAGGTAGGGGGTAGTCTAGCAGGTAGGGGTTGGCCTAGCAGGTAGGGGGTAGCCTAGCAGGTAGGGGGTAGCCTAGCAGGTAGGGGGTAGTCTAGCAGGTAGGGGGTAGTCTAGCAGGTAGGGGGTAGTCTAGCAGGTAGGGGGTAGCCTAGCAGGTAGGGGGTAGCCTAGCAGGTAGGGGGTAGTCTAGCAGGTAGGGGGTAGCCTAGCAGGTAGGGGGTAGTCTAGCAGGTAGGGGTTGGCCTAGCAGGTAGGGGGTAGCCTAACAGGTAGGGGGTAGCCTAGCAGGTAGGGGGTAGTCTAGCAGGTAGGGGGTAGTCTAGCAGGTAGGGGGTAGTCTAGCAGGTAGGGGGTAGTCTAGCAGGTAGGGGGTAGCCTAGCAGGTAGGGGGTAGCCTAACAGGTAGGGGGTAGTCTAGCAGGTAGGGGGTAGTCTAGCAGGTAGGGGTTGGCCTAGCAGGTAGGGGGTAGCCTAGCAGGTAGGGGGTAGTCTAGCAGGTAGGGGGTAGTCTAGCAGGTAGGGGGTAGCCTAGCAGGTAGGGGGTAGCCTAACAGGTAGGGGGTAGTCTAGCAGGTAGGGGGTAGTCTAGCAGGTAGGGGGTAGCCTAACAGGTAGGGGGTAGCCTAGCAGGTAGGGGGTAGCCTAGCAGGTAGGGGGTAGCCTAGCAGGTAGGGGGTAGCCTAACAGGTAGGGGGTAGTCTAGCAGGTAGGGGTAGCCTAGCAGGTAGGGGGTAGCCTAACAGGTAGGGGGTAGTCTAGCAGGTAGGGGGTAGTCTAGCAGGTAGGGGGTAGCCTAGCAGGTAGGGGGTAGTCTAGCAGGTAGGGGTTGGCCTAGCAGGTAGGGGGTAGCCTAGCAGGTAGGGGGTAGCCTAGCAGGTAGGGGGTAGCCTAACAGGTAGGGGGTAGCCTAGCAGGTAGGGGGTAGCCTAGCAGGTAGGGGGTAGCCTAACAGGTAGGGGGTAGTCTAGCAGGTAGGGGGTAGCCTAGCAGGTAGGGGGTAGTCTAGCAGGTAGGGGTTAGCCTAGCAGGTAGGGGGTAGCCTAGCAGGTAGGGGGTAGCCTAACAGGTAGGGGGTAGTCTAGCAGGTAGGGGGTAGCCTAGCAGGTAGGGGGTAGCCTAACAGGTAGGGGGTAGTCTAGCAGGTAGGGGGTAGTCTAGCAGGTAGGGGGTAGCCTAGCAGGTAGGGGGTAGCCTAGCAGGTAGGGGGTAGCCTAACAGGTAGGGGGTAGTCTAGCAGGTAGGGGGTAGTCTAGCAGGTAGGGGGTAGCCTAGCAGGTAGGGGGTAGCCTAGCAGGTAGGGGGTAGCCTAGCAGGTAGGGGGTAGCCTAACAGGTAGGGGGTAGTCTAGCAGGTAGGGGTTAGCCTAGCAGGTAGGGGTTAGCCTAGCAGGTAGGGGTTAGCCTAGCAGGTAGGGGGTAGCCTAGCAGGTAGGGGGTAGCCTAACAGGTAGGGGGTAGCCTAGCAGGTAGGGGGTAGCCTAACAGGTAGGGGTAGTCTAGCAGGTAGGGGGTAGTCTAGCAGTAGGGGTAGTCTAGCAGGTAGGGGTAGTCTAGCAGTAGGGTTGGCCTAGCAGGTAGGGGGTAGCCTAGCAGGTAGGGGTAGCCTAGCAGGTAGGGGTAGCCTAGCAGGTAGGGGTTAGCCTAGCAGGTAGGGGTTAGCCTAGCAGGTAGGGGTAGTCTAGCAGGTAGGGGTTAGCCTAGCAGGTAGGGGGTAGCCTAGCAGGTAGGGGGTAGCCTAACAGGTAGGGGTAGTCTAGCAGGTAGGGGGTAGCCTAGCAGGTAGGGGGTAGCCTAGCAGGTAGGGGGTAGCCTAGCAGGTAGGGGGTAGTCTAGCAGGTAGGGGTTAGCCTAACAGGTAGGGGGTAGTCTAGCAGGTAGGGGGTAGCCTAGCAGGTAGGGGGTAGCCTAGCAGGTAGGGGGTAGCCTAGCAGGTAGGGGGTAGCCTAGCAGGTAGGGGTAGTCTAGCAGGTAGGGGTAGCCTAACAGGTAGGGGGTAGCCTAGCAGGTAGGGGTAGTCTAGCAGGTAGGGGTTAGCCTAGCAGGTAGGGGGTTGGCCTAGCAGGTAGGGGGTAGCCTAACAGGTAGGGGTTAGCCTAGCAGGTAGGGGTTAGCCTAGCAGGTAGGGGTTAGCCTAGCAGGTAGGGGGTAGCCTAGCAGGTAGGGGTAGCCTAGCTCCAGGTACCAGGCCCATAATGTGTTTCCCTGCGCAGGTTTGAGGACTTCCTGTCCAGGAAGTGGTCATCGGAGAAGCGGTTTGGTCTGGAGGGCTGTGAGGTGCTGATCCCCGCCCTCAAGATGATCATCGACTGTTCTAGTGCCGCCGGCATCGACAGCATCGTCATGGGGATGCCCCATCGGTACTGGCCTGTGTCTATACCTCGTATAGTATATATTATTCTATAAATATATAGATATATAGATTGCCCAAAATAGTTTGAAATGTAAATCTGAGACACGTTATGCCCAAGTTAATAATCAAAATCACCTTCATGTGTATTCTGAAATCAATCAACAGTTCTGCATTGAATAATAATGACTTATGCACACTAACTAATAATAATATATTGGAATATTAAAATGAATATACATGTCACATTTACATGCAAAATATACATGTTACTTTGTTAAATTAATTGTATTGTTTCCTGCCAGGGGTCGCTTGAATGTCTTGGCCAACGTGATTCGCAAGGACCTGGACCAGATCTTCTGCCAGTTCGACCCCAAGCTGGAGGCTGCAGATGAGGTGTGGCTGGTGTGTGTGTGTGTGTGGGTGGTGTGTGGGTGTGTGTGGTGTGGGTGTGGTGTGTGTGGGTGGTGTGGGTGCTGTGTGTGTGGGTGTGTGTGTGTGTGTGCTGAGTGTGTGTGTGTGTGAATTACAATCAGATATTTTTTTTAAAAGCACACAGACAAAAACAAATCCATCACTTGTGTTTATGTTTGTGTCCGTGTGTGTGTGTGTGTGTGTTGTGTTGTCTGTCTGTCTGTGTGTGTGTGTGTTGTGTTGTTTGTGTGTGTGTGTGTGTTGTGTTGTGTTGTGTGTGTGTGTGTGTGTGTGTGTGTGTGTGTTGTGCTGTTTGTGTGTGTGTGTCTGGGGGGTGGTCAGGGTTCGGGCGACGTCAAGTACCACCTGGGCATGTGCCACAAGCGGATCAACCGGGGGACGGACAAGACCATCACTCTGTCCCTGATGGCCAACCCGTCTCACCTGGAGGCCGTGGACCCTGTGGTGCAGGGCAAGGCCAAGGCAGAGCAGTTCTACCGGGGGGACTCCCAGGGGAAGAAGGTGAGAGAGAGAGAGAGAGAGAGAGAGAGAGAGAGAGAGAGAGAGAGGCTGTGTTAGACTGGATGGATGATTGGAGTGTTTTTAAATGTTTAACACTGTTAGACACATATTTACCTCCGCCATTGAAGATTGATCGGAGGTTATGTTTTTGCCCTTGTCTTTCTGTTTGAATGTTTGTTTGTATGCTCGATAACTCAAAATGTTATTTACGGAATTGGACAACACTTGGTGGTTTGATTGTTTATGGGCCAAGGAACAGTTGATTTAGATTTAGGTGAATCTGGGATCCAGGTATGGAGATATGCGCTCTACTGAGGGCCCTCTAGTTGTATTCTGGGTTAATGTTTTACACAATGACGACTGTGGACCTTGGACCAATGTTAAACGTAAAGTCTGTATTGAATAAGTTCATCCCGGGTCTTCACATTCGTAGACAAGCAAGAATGACTAACAGACAGGCTTCCTTTTACCGAAGATAACATTACACAAGAGAATTGCGTGTAATATGCATCTGTATTTAACTTCCCTTAAATAGTGGAAAGCATTATGAGGGCAAAGCATTATGGGGTATGTAGTCTTTCTACACGCAAACAACTTAAACTGGTAGTCATTTACCCCTTTTGACAGTTTCTGTATAACATCAATTTATGTAAATCATATAAGCATATTTGAACAAAATCAAAGTATGTTCCCTCCAACTATATAACAAAGTTACAACACACACATACAACTATACATATACACATATACTATATGAATTAAGTAGTTTAACTAAAAGTCGTTTTTAAGAAAAAGTTTTTTTGCTTGGCAACCATGAGGGGGCAGGATAGTTGTACAGTGCTGGATGTTTGACTCAATAGTACCGGGTTCGATACCCAAGGTTCCCAGCCTCACCTGTGTGAAGGATGCCCTAACCCCTCCCTGGTACCTGCTCCTTAATGACCCTAATGCACCTGAATTCACTGTAAGCTGCTTTGGATGAAAGCGTCTGCTGAACGGTGAAATAGTAGAACTGTATCCAAGCGATCTGAGCGACGGTGAGCCTCCTGTTCCCCAGGTCATGTCCATCTTGATGCACGGAGACGCTGCCTTCGCCGGACAGGGCGTGGTGTACGAGACCTTCCATCTCAGCGAGCTCCCCTCCTATACCACACATGGTACGATCCACGTGGTCGTCAACAACCAGGTATGGAGAGCTCCATGGTGGGCTGCTGGTGCTGAGCGCTCACTCACACCTGAGAAACACCTGTGTTCAGAGGGGGGAGAGGTTCAGGTGGGGGTGGTGGTGGGGGTGGTGGTGATTGTGGAGTGTAAGAAGTATTGGTGTTGGAGTCGTGGTGGAGGTAGTGGTGGTGATGGAGGTAGTGGTGGTGATGGAGTTAGTGGTGATGGTGATGATGATGGAGGTAGTGGTGGTGATGGTGGTAGTGGTGGTAATGGAGGTAGTGGTGGTGATGGAGGTAGTGGTGGTGATGGAGGTAGTGGTGATGATGGAGTGGTTGTGATGGAGGTAGTGGTGGTGATGGAGGTAGTGGTGGTGATGGAGGTAGTGGTGGTGATGGAGGTAGTGGTGGTGATGGAGGTAGTGGTGATGATGGAGGTAGGGTGGTGATGGAGTTAGTGGTGGTGATGGAGGTAGTGGTGGTGATGGAGGTAGTGGTGGTGATGGAGGTAGTGGTGGTGATGGAGGTAGTGGTGTGGCGATGGCGCTGGCTAAATGAGACATGACCATCATTGGGTACTATGCTCCGTCCCCGTCCCGTCCCCGTCCCCGTCCCCGTCCCGTCCCCGTCCCCGTCCCCGTCCCCCCCCGTCCCCCCCGTCCCCGTCCCCCCGTCCCCGTCCCCGTCCCCCCGGTCAGATCGGCTTCACCACGGACCCCCGCGTGGCGCGCTCCTCGCCGTACCCCACGGACGTGGCGCGGGTGGTCAACGCCCCCATCTTCCATGTCAACGCCGACGACCCCGAGGCCGTCATGCATGTGTGCCGCGTGGCCGCCGAGTGGAGGAACGCCTTCAACAAGGACGTGGTCATCGACCTGGTGGGTGGGATCCATTCATCTGAGAACAGGGTTTGGGTCTGTGGAGTGTGTGTTGGAGTGTGTGTTGGAGTGTGTGTGTGTGTGTTTGTGTGTGTGTGTGTGTGTGTGTTGGAGTGTGTGTGTGTTGGAGTGTGTGTGTGTGTGTGTGGTGGAGGCTGTTTTAACCTGTGAGCCTTGATTAGCAAGACCCACAGGTGTGCAGCCAATCAGTCCAACTCAGGCCAGGTTAGGCTGCTTAAGTGTGTGTGTGTGTGTGCTTTCAACACACAGGATTGTACACACACACACTCCTGTGTGTCGAATCTGTCAAGAAATATGGAACAAAAACTATTTTGTTCACCTTTTATTATTGCCAATAACTGTGTGTGTGTGTGTGTGTGTAGTGTGTGTGTGTGTGGTGTGTGTGTGGTGTGTCCGTCCAGGTGAGCTACCGGCGGTTCGGCCACAACGAGATGGACGAGCCCATGTTCACCCAGCCTCTGATGTACAAGCAGATCCAACGACAGGAGCACGTGCTGAAGAAGTACTCTGACAAGCTCATCTCCCAGGGCGTGGTCACGCTGCAGGAGTTTGAGGTGTTTCCCCCCCTATTCACACACCTCCTCCTCCTCCTCCTCCTCCTTCCACACAGCTCCTCCTTCAACACACCTCTTCCTCCTTATACACGCCTCCTTCCACACATCTCCTCCTCCTCCTCCTCCTCCTCCTCCTCTCCTCCTCCTCCTCCTCCTCCTCCTCCCCCCCCCCCCCTGGCCTCCCAAAAAGAAAGCTAGCAAGTCGCCGTGTCTCTTCCCAGACGCCTGTTTAGTGCGACGCCGCGGCCGCCGCCGCCCTGCTGAACTCAGCGCATTAAACCCGCCGTAAATATCAGCCCGTCGCCCCGCCGCCGGGGGGTTTGTTGACGCAGCGAACCGCCGGTCGAGTCGGGAGATTTACCGCCTCCTGTTCCGTCCCTCCCCCTCCGTGTCGTCGTCCCCCCCCCCCTCAAGTTAGCGTTAGCGCCGGCAGACGCATCCGCTTGGAGCTCCGGGTCTGAACCCCACACTCAACGCAACGACATTCATCTTTATTTCGTTTTATTTACGGTTGCAGGGTTTTTTGAAAGAAATCCCGCCCATTGAAAGACATCCCGCCGTGTGTCGCCGCTCTGACGGTTGGCTTTCTCTCAGCGGTTTAGATGCCTTAGATCCTTCTTGTTTCTCTCTTTCTTTCACCCGTCTGTCCCTATCACCTTTTAACACACACACACACACACACACACACACACACACACACACACACACACGTGCACCTTTTAAAAGGAATACTTTGCACCATTGATAATTAATTAATGTGGGTCGTTTATGTACATTTCCAATGATCAATTCCCCTCCTTTTTACCAGCTCTCATTTTTACAAATGAGTTTGGTGTCATTGGGCAGACTCTTCCGGCTCTAGGGCAAGGCAGCGGAAAAATACTATAAATACTATTTATATTATAATATTATATATATTATAGTAAGTAAATGCATTTTGTTGTTCTAAACACTCGACCCCAACCCTGTTTTACAGGAGGAAGTCGCCAAGTACGACATGCTCTGTGAGGAGGCCTACAGCAGCGCCAAAGATGAGAAGATATCTCACATCCGCCACTGGCTGGACTCCCCCTGGCCAGGTATCAGAGCAGCAGTACCGCCGCCTGGCCAAAGGGGGCAGTGTGGGGCTTGTACATCACAACTCGTCATGGGAGTTTGTTGTTGGGGATACTCGGCCATATTGAGGAGACTCGAGGGGAGTTGTAGTTCTTTATAATCCTAAATCAACAGTACCAGGCTCCGAAATGAACACCTGTCACCTGTTAGATTTGACTATTCGGCGAAAAAAAAAAAAAAAAAAGGGTAAGCTAAAAATGGGTTGTGGGTTCGAACCCCGACGTCTAAGGGGAAGGGGAAGTTGTGCGAGTTACTTTGGATAAAAAGCATTGGCTAAATCTCCAAAAAAATTACGCAAATCTACCATTTAGACTCCATTTTGTTATTTTTCCGTGGATGCAGATTTCTTCACGCCGGACGGGGAGCCAAGGAGCATGAGCTGCCCCCCCACCGGGCTGGAGGAGGAGGTGCTGCAGCGCATCGGACTCACCGCCAGCTCCGTCCCGCTGGAGGACTTCAACCTCCACCCTGGTGAGCCTGGTAGCCCCCCCAACCCTTCCTCTCTGGACAGTCCCCCTAACCCTAACCCTAACCCTAACCGCCCCTCATCCCTAACCCTAACCGCCCCTCATCCTTAACTCTAACCCTAACCCTAACCGCCCCTCATCCCTAACCCTAACCCTAACCGCCCCTCATCCCTAACCCTAACCCTAACCTTAACCCCCCTCTCTCCACTCTGTCCATAACCTTATTGCCACATCTGCACACTTTATAGTAATATTTAAGTTTTATGTTTCATTACCTCGGGTGGAGGTTATTTTCGCTGCTGTTTGTTTGTAAGCAAGATAACTCAAAAGGTTGTGTACGGAATTGAACAAAACTTGGTGGTTAGTTTAGTTATGAGCCACGGAATAGTTGATTTGAATTTGGCACAGATCCACGAATCCAGGAATTGTTTTAAAGGAAGCTTTTGGAGATGGGGCAAAACAAATCATATATTATATATGAATTAAATATCCTAATATTTGCATTAAATGTGGTGAGGGTTTAGGTGGATTGGAATTTAAGAACATTGAGGAAAATATCGGCATATGAATCCAGACCCCCTGCAGATTGTAGAGCCTCAGAAACCACAGGGCAAAGGGGACTTGTTGCACTCTACTGAGGGAACTCTAGTTATTTTTGTATTTTGTTATTTCTTCCGTCCGCCAACAGTTCTTCTTGTTAGGGTAAACCTTCTCTAAAATGTGTTGTGGTTCTGATGGTCAACATCTGGCTGATGGGGACGACGACAGACCTCTCCCCGTACGCCCCTACCCCTCCTCGATGGGTCACTAAGGGTGTTTCTCTCCACTAACCCAAACCTTCCGGAGGTTCCTCGGCTGTGGCTTTATGGACGGTACATTACCATAACTCTAGCGGGGCGCTCTTTGGAGAGCCAATTAAAAGCGTCTCACCTGTGAAGAGCCCTATCCTTTCCCCTCCTCGTAGCCGCTCTGCGACCCACACATCTGGCCTGGCACCTGGCTGGGCTGGCCCCCCCGTCTGGGCTCCTCGAAACAGACTCCTCCACTGGTTGTTTACCTCAAAGCCCCGGCCTGCTGGCTTTTACCTCCCTGACAAACTCATCTTTGAGTGTCTTTGTGTGTGTGTGTGTGTGTGTGTGTGTGTGTCTCTGTATGTATATCTGTGTGTGTGTGTGTCTGTCTGTGTGTCTCTATCTCTGTCTCTGTATCTCTCTGTCTCTCTTTCTCTCTGTCTCTCTGTCTGTGTCTCTCTGTGTGTCTCTTTTTCTGTGTGTGTGTGTGTGTGTGTCTCTCTCTCTCTGTATGTGTGTGTGTCTCTCTCTGTATGTCTGTCTGTGTCTCTATCTCTATGTCTCTGTATCTCTCTGTCTCTCTTTCTCTCTGTCTCTCTATCTGTGTGTGTGTGTGTGTGTGTGTGTGTGTGTTGGTCCCTCCCTCCCTCCAGGTGTGTCCCGGATCCTGCGGGGCCGCTCTGAGCTGGTGAGGGCCCGTCAGGTGGACTGGGCCCTGGGAGAGTACATGGCCATCGGGTCCCTCCTCCGGGAGGGGGTCCACGTGAGGCTGAGCGGGCAGGACGTGGAGAGAGGCACCTTCAGGTGAGGGGAGGGGGCACCTTCAGGTGAGGAGGGAAGGGGGCACCTTCAGGTGAAAAGGGGAGAAGGCACCTTCAGGTGAGGGGAGGGGGCACCTTCAGGTGAGGAGGGGAGGGGGCACCTTCAGGTGAGGAGGGGAGGAGGCACCTTCAGGTGAGGGGAGGGGGCACCTTCAGGTGAGGAGGGGAGGGGGCACCTTCCGGTGAGGGGAGGAGGCACCTTCAGGTGAGGGGGAGGGGGCACCTTCAGGTGAGGAGGGGAGGGGGCACCTTCCGGTGAGGGGAGGAGGCACCTTCAGGTGAGGGGAGGGGGCACCTTCAGGTGAGGAGGGGAGGGGGCACCTTCCGGTGAGGGGAGGAGGCACCTTCAGGTGAGGGGAGGGGGCACCTTCAGGTGAGGAGGGGAGGAGGCACCTTCAGGTGAGGAGGGGAGGAGGCACCTTCAGGTGAGGAGGGGAGGGGGCACCTTCAGGTGAGGAGGGAAGGGGGCACCTTCTTGTGAGGAGGGGAGGAGGCACCTTCAGGTGAGGGGAGGGGGCACCTTCAGGTGAGGAGGGGAGGGGGCACCTTCAGGTGAGTAGGGGTGGAGGCACCTTCAGGTGAGGGGAGGAGGCACCTACAGGTGAGGAGGGGAGGATTCACCTTCAGGTGAGGAGGGTAGGGGGCACCTTCAGGTGAGGGGAGGAGGCACCTACAGGTGAGGAGGGGAGGATTCACCTTCAGGTGAGGAGAGTAGGGGGCACCTTCAGGTGAGAGGAGGAGACACCTACAGGGGAGGAGGGGAGGGGTCTCAGGCTTTCACCGTGGACACTTTGTGGACACGTTTAACTGGCCGTTGAATGGCATTTTGTATTTGAGGTGGAAGATTTATAATATAATGTTGGCTACATGCTTGATTCA
>CM051018.1:22808613-22828613 GCA_027704905.1 Muraenolepis orangiensis
TGTGTGTGTGTGTGTGTGTGTGTGTGTGTGTGTGTGTGTGTGTGTGTGTGTGTGTGTGTGTGTGTGTGTGTGTGTGTGTGTGTGTGTGTGTGTGTGTGTGCACACATCATTAGAGTGATGTTGAGGAGACCCTTTAAGCCACTGTCTCATCCCGCTGGTGGTGATGGCCGACTCTTCCCGTTCAGAGTGAGGCTGGCAGGTCCGGTTAGCACTCGCCTCCGTGCTCACATCCACTGCTCTTGTTGTCGGTCTGTCTGTCTCTCTCACGCTGTCTGCCTGAGAGGGACTGGTGTGTGTGTGTGTGTGTGTGTGTGTCGAGGAAGTGTAAAGAAAGGATATCCTTAAAAGCCACAGAATCAGGAGAGGAGAGTTTCTCTTTGTGTCCGAAGGATAACTTTGTGTCTCTCGCTCTCTTCTCTCTCTCTCGCTCTCGCTCTCGCTTCTCTCTCTCTCTCTCTCTCTCTCTCTCTCTCTCTCTCTCTCTCTCTCTCTCTCTCTCTCTCTCTCTCTCTCTCTCTCTCTCTCTCTTGCTCTCTCTCTCTCTCTCTCTCTCTCTCTCTCTCTCTCTCTCTCTCTCGCTCTCTCTCTGAGATATAGTGTTGTTGCTCTCTGTGTCTCTGGGGTGCAGCTCAGCACAGATGAAATAAGAACCTAACCCTAACTCTGTCATTTGATTGTAGTTGATGACAGAGTTTGGGTTAGACGACCCCGGATTCTCTCGTCGTCCGACGGACATAAGATCTGGCCGGGCAACATGGTGGAAAAGTATTGTATTATGCAAATGATCAAAGGTCATTTGTATAATACAACCTCCATTGAATTGATACAAACCCCGGGTTGAAAAGCAATGAATTTCCCCCTTAAGACTTAACGGTTCAAAAGCTCATTTTGAAAAAAGCTTATCTTGGCAATTTGTTCAGATTCGGTGTAGTTCGGTTCTTCAAATTAATGACTGTAGGTATTCTTGATATTTGTAGCATTTTATGTACACAAACGCATTAAAGACATTTTATACTTTATTCGTACACAAATAATATATATAATACATTAATATTGAATTTATTTTATGAATAAATTAGTTGTTTTTGCTTGCTTGATTTATTTTGTTTGTTGGAGCTATATTCCTTTCCCTTCCATTTTCTTTCTGTCGACATTCTCCTTCTTCTCCTTTTCCTTTGATCTCAGCCACCGTCATCACGTCCTCCACGACCAGGAAGTGGACCGGCGCTTCTGTGTTCCCATGAGCCACCTGTGGCCCGACCAGGCGCCCTACACCGTCTGCAACAGCTCCCTGTCGGAGTACGGCGTCCTGGGTCAGTCTTCAGACCACCCACATGTACCGTTTAATGTTTTTAGTGTGAATTACTTATATTATATACTTAGTATGTCACTCATATGGCACTCCTGAACCATCATCCCTGGAAGGAGGGACCCCCCCCCCCCCCCCACTCTGTGTTCCTTCTCAAGATTTCTTCCTCCATCATTAAGGGAGATGTTTCTTACCCTTAGGGGGGGCTAAGGGTTTGGGAGGGTGGGGCTAAGGGGGGGGGCGGGGCTAAGGGTTTGGGGGGTGTTGTAAACAAGTGACCTGTGAAGCCCTTGGTACATGGTACTGTGATTAAGGGCAATACAAGTAATATTAACCTGACTAGACCAATGAAAATCCAGCCGTGCGAATGTAGCGTAGTGCAGCATAGCTGGTGTGTTGATTTGAACCTTCACCATCCACTCTGAATACACTTCTGCATTTCCCGGTCTTTATTGACATCTGTTTAGTCTTTTTTAATGAGACGCTTCGAACCAAAATGCCTTACGAAGTAAATCAATGTTGTGATATCAACAAATACATAAGTCAAATTTGGCAAGAGGGGGCACCCCCGCCCTCCTGACCCGGCTGTTGGGGTTGCAGGGTTCGAGCTGGGCTTCGCCATGGCCAGCCCCAACGCCCTGGTGCTGTGGGAGGCTCAGTTCGGGGACTTCCACAACACGGCCCAGTGCATCATAGACCAGTTCATCAGCCCGGGGCAGGCCAAGTGGGTCAGGAACAACGGGATCGTGCTGCTGCTGCCGCACGGCATGGAGGGCATGGTGAGTACATGGAGGGCATGGTGAGTACATGGAGGGCATAGTGAGTACATGGAGGGCATGGTGAGTACATGGAGGGCATAGTGAGTACATGGAGGGCATGGTGAGTACATGGAGGGCATGGTGAGTACATGGAGGGCATAGTGAGTACATGGAGGGCATGGTGAGTACATGGAGGGCATAGTGAGTACATGGAGGGCATAGTGAGTACATGGAGGGCATGGTGAGTACATGGAGGGCATGGTGAGTACATGGAGGGCATAGTGAGTACATGGAGGGCATGGTGAGTACATGGAGGGCATGGTGAGTACATGGAGGGCATAGTGAGTACATGGAGGGCATAGTGAGTACATGGAGGGCATGGTGAGTACATGGAGGGCATAGTGAGTACATGGATGGCATGGTGAGTACATGGTGGGCATGGTGAGTACATGGAGGGCATAGTGAGTACATGGAGGGCATGGTGAGTACATGGAGGGCATAGTGAGTACATGGAGGGCATAGTGAGTACATGGAGGGCATAGTGAGTACATGGAGGGCATGGTGAGTACATGGAGGGCATAGTGAGTACATGGAGGACATGGTGAGTACATGGAGGGCATAGTGAGTACATGGAGGGCATAGTGAGTACATGGAGGACATGGTGAGTACATGGAGGGCATGGTGACTACATGGAGGGCATGGTGAGTACACAGGGGGCATGGTGAGTACATGGAGGGACTGGGTTTATTTGTCTGAGGTACAGTGTACAATGTACAGTGAAATGTTATTACTAGCAGAAATGACAACAAAGACATTTACATTTTTTGTTGAAAATTATTAAAATGTTTACAAAATTACAAAAACATTTACAAGATTACTAAAAAGGTAACAAAATATTAATACAATTATTATAATTTTTTTACAAAATGACATGGGAATCTAATCAATTCTACTGGTCGCTCAGAAGTCATTACCTGCTGCTTCTGATAACATGCCTAGGAGTGGCATGGCATGTTTAATTCACAGATGTGACTGTACTTATTATATACACACCTACCCCAGACCGGGGGGTCCATAGTCCAAGATAGCTTTAGCTGGTTACCATAATGTGGTTCATCATTTGACCTGAGGTTATATTCAGAACCTCGGGGCCGAGGGCCGGTGGACTGTGTAATACGCTGTGTGTTACTGCAGGTGTGGTGATGTTGTGAGCTGATCTCCTCCTCCTCCCGTCCACCCAGGGTCCGGAACACTCGTCGGCCCGACCCGAGCGCTTCCTGCAGATGAGCAAGGACGACCCGGACCGCTTCCCCGTACGTTCCCTCGCAGAGGACCTCGCTCGGCGTGTTAGACCACTGTGGTCAGCGCTGTGGTGTGTGTGTGTGTGTGTTCACTGTGGTCAGCGCTGTGGTGTGTGTGTGTGTGTGTGTGCTCACTGTGGTCAGTGCTGTGGTGTGTGTGTGTGTGTGTGTGTGTTCTCACTGTGGTCAGTGTTGTTGTGTGTGTCTGCTCACTGAGGTCAGTGTTGTGGTGTGTGTGTGTGTGTCTGCTCACTGTGGTCAGTGTTGTGGTGTGTGTGTGCTCACTGTGGTCAGCGCTGTGGTGTGTGTGTGCTCACTGTGGTCAGTGTTGTTGTGTGTGTGTCTGCTCACTGAGGTCAGTGTTGTTGTGTGTGTGGTGTGTGTCTGCTCACTGAGGTCAGTGTTGTGGTGTGTGTGTGTGTCTGCTCACTGTGGTCAGTGTTGTGGTGTGTGTGTGCTCACTGTGGTCAGCGCTGTGGTGTGTGTGGTGTGTGTGCTCACTGAGGTCAGTGTTGTTGTGTGTGTGGTGTGTGTCTGCTCACTGAGGTCAGTGTTGTGGTGTGTGTGTGTGTCTGCTCACTGTGGTCAGTGTTGTGGTGTGTGTGTGTTCACTGTGGTCAGCGCTGTGGTGTGTGTGGTGTGTGTCTGCTCACTGAGGTCAGTGTTGTTGTGTGTGTGGTGTGTGTCTGCTCACTGAGGTCAGTGTTGTGTGTGTGGTGTGTGTCTGCTCACTGAGGTCAGTGTTGTGGTGTGTGTGTGCTCACTGAGGTCAGTGTTGTTGTGTGTGTGGTGTGTGTCTGCTCACTGAGGTCAGTGTTGTGGTGTGTGTGTGCTCACTGAGGTCAGTGCTGTGCAGGACTCGCTAATCCAATAGTGGACCTAGTTCAGTGGATTCAACCGCTCACAACGTTAATGACTGAAAGTGTTTCCCAGAACGCTGGTTCTCACTGGTTCTCACTGGTTCTCACTGGTTCTCACTGGTTCTCACTGGTTCTCACTGGTTCTCACTGGTTCTCACTGGTTCTCACTGGTTCTCACTGGTCCTCAGGACCCACATGTGTCATTAGTCATTAAGTCACCGCCCGGAAATACCAAAAAGTATTGACCAATATTGTTCAGCAAATGAACAATGCCTTCATGTACCGTTAAAAACATGGAATGAACCAACAATTGGGGCTAAAGTCTATAAAATAGTAAGCCATTGAAACATGACTCAACACTGAAAACAAGAGTTAATTAACGGGCTTCTTTCTTAAGATGTTAAGATGATGTTTTGGCGTATGCTCAAAGTGCCCACCAGTTGAGAACCACTGTTCCGGACCTCCTGTTTTATCTGCTAATTTGTCTCTTAAGGGGTAAACAACATGTAAACATGCTCATGGATGCCGGATACTAACGTCTGGGCCCCTTGGTTGGAGCCTGGGAGCGTCTCCAGCTCCCAGGGGGAGAGCTGCTAGTGGGGAGACCAGCAGACCAGACCCTGACTGGGGGGTGTCAGCGCTAACCCTGCTGGAGACATTCCCCCAAATGGGATATTGATCCCTCTGCGTGTGTGTGTGTGTCGTGTGTGTGTGTGTGTGTGTGTGTGTGTGTGTGTGTGTGTGTGTGTGTGTGTGTGTGTGTGTGTGTGTGTGTGTGTGTGTGTGTGTGTGTGTGTGTGTGTGTGTGTGTGTGGTGTGCGTGTGTGGTGTGTGTGTGTGTGTGTGCGTGCGTTAGGGGTTGTTATTATAGCATTTTGATTAGAAAAATAGATTCCATCAGTGTTTGTCTGCAGCGAGTCTCGTCAAATCCAGTATTGTGTAGCCTGGGTTTGTTCTTCAGTGTTCCTCTTCTGTGTTTCTCTTCTCTGAAGGAGTTCGACGGGGACTTCGAGGTCCAGCAGCTGTTTGAGTGTAACTGGGTGGTGGTGAACTGCTCCACGCCCGCCAACTACTGCCACATGCTGAGGAGACAGGTCCTCCTGCCCTTCAGGAAGCCGGTAAGGAGCTCCTCCGGAGCCCGCTTGGCCTACAATAGGCCACTTCTCAAATGGATGAATTCATTTTACATTATCTATATCTCTAACAACATTTCTCTAACAATGATGTATTATTTAAATCAGGTAACTGGTAACCAACCATTTGAAGCCCAAGATCACTTTGTATTCCAAAATGGAATAGGCTCAATGTACGTGGATACCAGGGTTTCCGTTAGCCGGTAATTATCGGGTTTTTAGCTGGTGAAATGAGGTGAGCGGTTACGCTGGGTGTGGAGCGCTCCCCCCCCCCCCCCCCGGTGAGCGGTTACGCTGGGTGTGTGGAGCGCTCCCCCCCCCCCCCCGGTGAGCGGTTACGCTGGGTGTGTGGAGCGCTCCCCCCCCCCCCCCCCGGTGAGCGGTTACGCTGGGTGTGTGGAGCGCTCCCCCCCCCCCCGGTGAGCGGTTACGCTGGGTGTGTGGAGCGCTCCCCCCCCGGTGAGCGGTTACGCTGGGTGTGTGGAGCGCTCCCCCCCCCCCCCCGGTGAGCGGTTACGCTGGGTGTGTGGAGCGCTCCCCCCCCCCGGTGAGCGGTCACGCTGGGTGTGGAGCGCTCCCCCCCCCCCCCCCCGGTGAGCGGTCACGCTGGGTGTGGAGCGCTCCCCCCCCCCCCCGGTGAGCGGTCACGCTGGGTGTGGAGCGCTCCCCCCCCCGGTGAGCGGTCACGCTGGGTGTGGAGCGCTCCCCCCCCCCCCCCCCCGGTGAGCGGTCACGCTGGGTGTGTGGAGCGCTCCCCCCCCGGTGAGCGGTTACGCTGGGTGTGGAGCGCTCCCCCCCCCCCCCCCCCGGTGAGCGGTTACGCTGGGTGTGGAGCGCTCCCCCCCCCCGGTGAGCGGTCACGCTGGGTGTGGAGCGCTCCCCCCCCCCCCCCCGGTGAGCGGTCACGCTGGGTGTGGAGCGCTCCCCCCCCCCCCCCCGGTGAGCGGTCACGCTGGGTGTGGAGCGCTCCCCCCCCCCCGGTGAGCGGTCACGCTGGGTGTGGAGCGCTCCCCCCCCCCCCCCCGGTGAGCGGTCACGCTGGGTGTGGAGCGCTCCCCCCCCCTGGTGAGCGGTCACGCTGGGTGTGGAGCGCTCCCCCCCCCGGTGAGCGGTCACGCTGGGTGTGGAGCGCTCCCCCCCCCCCCCCCCCGGTGAGCGGTCACGCTGGGTGTGGAGCGCTCCCCCCCCCCCCCCCGGTGAGCGGTCACGCTGGGTGTGGAGCGCTCCCCCCCCCCCCCCGGTGAGCGGTCACGCTGGGTGTGGAGCGCTCCCCCCCCCCCCGGTGAGCGGTCACGCTGGGTGTGGAGCACTCCCCCCCCCCCCCCCGGTGAGCGGTCACGCTGGGTGTGGAGCGCTCCCCCCCCCCGGTGAGCGGTCACGCTGGGTGTGGAGCGCTCCCCCCCCCCCCCGGTGAGCGGTCACGCTGGGTGTGGAGCGCTCCCCCCCCCCCCGGTGAGCGGTCACGCTGGGTGTGGAGCGCTCCCCCCCCCCCCCGGTGAGCGGTCACGCTGGGTGTGGAGCGCTCCCCCCCCCGGTGGAGCGCTCCCCTGTCGCGTCCCAATGCAGCGCTTTGCGGAGCGTGAGAAAATCTCTTCCTGTGCAAATTAGCGACGGGAGTCAATGGGGGATAGTATTGTTTGTTTTTCTCAGAGGGAGAAAGAGAGAGAGAGAGACAGGGGGGGGGAGAGGGAGTGAAAGAGAGAGAGAGAGAGAGAGAGAGAGAGAGAGAGAGGGGGGGGGAAGAGAAAGAGGTAGAGGGAGGGAGAGAGAGGGGGGAGGGAGAGGAGGGGGAGGGAGAGGAACTATGGGCTCGCTCTGGTGCACAGCAGACTGTTGTTATTTATTTATTTGAGTGTTTACCAGCGTTTAGTTTTCCCCAGCGTAGAAACGCACGCCATAGAGAGGCCACAAAGTAACGGAGAAAAGAAAACAAGGAAACTTTTCCATCTCTTGGGGTTTTAGTTTTTTTATCTTTATTTTTTCCCCTCCCCAAAAGCACAAAGCACAAATAATCATTCTGTTGGATCAAAACTTTTAAACGTAAGTTTTCCAACATCCACAGTTGATCGTTTTCACCCCGAAGTCCCTGCTCCGACAACCGGACGCCAGGTCGGGCTTCCATGAACTCGCTGAAGGTGGGAGATTTACTCTTTACACGTTAACTTCACACAACCTATGTAGTTGTTTCGTGCGTGTGTGCGTGTGTGTGTGTGTGTGTGTGTGTGTGTGTGTGTGTGTGTGTGTGTGTGTGTGTGTGTGTGTGTGTGTGTGTGTGTGTGTGTGTGTGTGTGTGTGTGTGTGTGTGTGTGTGTGTGTGTGTGTGGTCAACTCTTCTTAATGTTGTGTGTGTATATAGTCATATGTTCTGTCTGTATGACATCCGGGTGCCCCAGCAGCAGGTACAGGACCTAGTGCAATCAAAAAAGAGATGAAAACTATTTAAATTGGCTTTCTCTAACTCAATCTACACTCAATGTATTTTTTTTAAATAATTATTGCAATTTCTGTCGGGTGCTTTTCTGCTTGCTGGGATGAACAAAGTGCATCTTATTTGAACTAAACGTCCTCTGACATATGTATACAATGCTCCTAACATGTCACTCCACCCCCCACCCGTGGGCGTGGCCAACATGTCACCCACCCCCCTGTGGGCGTGGTCATGTCAACCCCCCCCCCCCCTGTCTGGGCGTGTCCAACATGTCACCCTGTGTGTGTGGGCGTGTCCAGGGACCAGGTTCAAGAGGCTGATCCCGGACGAGGGCCGGGCGAGCGAGCGCCCCGAGCGGGTGAAGCGAGTCATCTTCTGCACGGGGAAGGTGTTCTACGAGCTGGTCCGGGAGAGGAGGGGGCGGGGCCTGGAGGGGGAGGTGGCCATCGTCAGGCTGGAGCAGGTGCTGTTAACACCTGATATCTTTAAAAAGTCGTGTAGCTGACGCTCTTATCCGATAGCGGAACGCGGCGGTACGTTTTGACAAAGTTGTTTATGAGGGTGGACACAACCTCCACATGGTGGGCCGTAACGACAAGGGAGATAATAGGTGATGGGAGAGTTTAGGTGGTGTGTAGTTCATATTTAGGTGGTGTGTATGGTTCATATTTAGGTGGTGTGTATGGTTTATATTTAGGTGGTGTGTGGTTCATATTTAGGTGGTGTGTATGGTTCATATTTAGGTGGTGTGTATGGTTCATATTTAGGTGGTGTATAGTTCATATTTAGGTGGTGTGTATGGTTCATATTTAGGTGGTGTGTATGGTTCATATTTAGGTGGTGTGTATGGTTCATATTTAGGTGGTGTGTATGGTTCATATTTAGGTGGTGTGTATGGTTCATATTTAGGTGGTGTGTATGGTTCATATTTAGGTGGTGTGTATGGTTCATATTTAGGTGGTGTGTATGGTTCATATTTAGGTGGTGTGTATGGTTCATATTTAGGTGGTGTGTATGGTTTATATTTAGGTGGTGTGTATGGTTCATATTTAGGTGGTGTGTATGGTTTATATTTAGGTGGTGTGTATGGTTCATATTTAGGTGGTGTGTATGGTTCATATTTAGGTGGTGTGTATGGTTCATATTTAGGTGGTGTGTATGGTTTATATTTAGGTGGTGTGTATGGTTTATATTTAGGTGGTGTGTATGGTTCATATTTAGGTGGTGTGTATGGTTCATATTTAGGTGGTGTGTATGGTTCATATTTAGGTGGTGTGTATGGTTTATATTTAGGTGGTGTGTATGGTTTATATTTAGGTGGTGTTCAGTTCATATTTTCAGACACAGTGTGTACAACTACAAAGCGCATGTGGGAGTTAGTTTTACTTTAGGGGTCAAGCTCTATGGTGTGTTTACAATAACCCTAAAAAAACCACCTTAATAACGGGATTGTTTTTTCAATGGCGGTGCTTCTGGTGCTTCTGTTCCAGATCTCTCCGTTCCCCTTCGACCTGGTCAGGGCGGAGGTGGAGCGCTTCTCCGCCTCTGAGCTGGTGTGGTGCCAGGAGGAGCACAAGAACATGGGTTACTATGACTACGTCCGGCCCCGCTTCCGCACCGTGGTAGCCAATCAGAGGCCTATCTGGTGAGTCATTTGCATATCCGTCACACTTCAAAAACGTTGAAAATTGACCCTGCAACGTGATTGGTCCAAGCCAAGGTGAGGTGGTTCGTTTGGACGTTCCTGGCTAAATCTAAATTGTCAAAATTGGGCACATTACAATCTAAGAGGCCAAACACGGTTGGTTAAAAATCTTTACGTGTATTATGAGAGTATTTAAAATGGTTAATATAATGTATTAAACAAAATGATACTTTAAATAAGGCTGAAAAGTGTGACATCTTGTGACGTGCATTCGGGCCAGTTGGCCATTCGGGCCACGTGCATTCGGGCCATGTGTGTTCCGCATGGCGCCGGTTGAACAGTTAGGAGTGGTCTTAGCTTTGGACGTTTGAATCGAAATCATCTTCCAAAGTACGCTTTCATCCGTTAAGAGACGAGATAACGATGATCCTATTCTATTTCTTTCTCTCCTCTCATTAATTGTATCGATCCGAGGACAGCATCCATGGTTATACTCACACAAACCTCCCTTGTATTATTCTATATCTAATTAAAAACACATACATCCACACTTATTATTCTATATCTAATTAAAACAGGTATTTATAGTAAGTCGTGAAAAGACCAACCGATCGCCAACGGCAACGCACCTTAACGCGACCGCGGTGTGAACCGCTTTACGTTGAATTATTAAATGCATGATAAGATGCTCAGACCTGCTGAGAGCGCTGGTCTAGTTCTAACAACATGCACATCTATCAATAGTGTATTGCGTTTGTTTCACACTGCGGGAGGGAACGGGGAGTAAGCATCCCATTGTACTTGTTGCATATGGCCAATAAACATCTTGTATCTTGTTGATCTAGGATTTTGCGTGAATATTTAGGCAGAAACTATTTTTTTTCTCAGCTAGAGGAGGAAAAACGGGGAAAAGCGTTTTTGAACCAACCAACTATTTCTCCATCCGACTACCAATTTGGGTGCCGACCAGTCGACCAACTAATCTAAATCTACATCTGGGGGATTGAATCCTCTTTATTGGTCACACACACACACACACAAACACACACACACACACACACACACACACACACACACACACACACACACACACACACACACACACACACACACACACACACACACACACACACACACACACACACACACACACACACACACACACACACACACACACACACACACACACACACACACACACACACACACACACACACACACACACACAGTGAAATGTGTTTCTCTTCATTTAACCCATCCTAGTTTTAGGAGCAGTGGGGCAGCTAGTAGTACAGCGCCCAGGGAGCAGTGTAAGGTCTGGTGCCTTGCTCAAGGGCACCAGAGCACCAGTGCCCAGGTGTTTCGGTAGGGACTTGAACCGGCGACCTTCCTGTTCCCAAGCCCCCCCAAGTCCCAACCGGACTGAGCTATCCTGCCGCCCCCCTAACATCCCTATTCAGACGGGGACCACGATGGCCGGTGCGATGGGTCACCCCGTGTGTGACCCCCTGTTCTTGGTCCTTGTTTGACCCCCAGGTACGTGGGTCGCGACCCCGCCGCCGCGCCCGCCACCGGCAACAAGGCCACGCACCTCCAGGAGCTGAGGAGGTTCACGCACGCCGCGTTCGACCTCCACGCCTTCAGGGGAAGGAACTTCTAGGAGGAGAGAACCCGGAGCAGGACAGGGGGGGGTAGAAGATGTGTGTGTGTGTATGTGTGTGTGTGTGGGGGGGGGGCAGGGTCACTATGTGGCAGACGACTATCACATATATATGAATATGAAAGATTATGAGTTTGTTAAAAGTGAGAAAACTTAGTGGATGTCTATGCGGCGCCGTAGATTGTTTTTTAAAACATTTTTATAATTAAAGCAGTGCACCGACCGCGTGAAAGGAAAAAGTATAATTATGAGAGTAATTATTAGTTATATATATTTTTCTTCTTCCTTCCGGCGTTCCCAGGCTTCGACGGGATGAATGACAAATTAACTAATTACCGTTCATTTGTTTCGTTTATTTTTAAGGACGTCGTGTTCCTTTCACTACTCCTCGCGACGCGTGGCTTTCGAGTAACTTCTCGCATTCCCGAGCGCTTATGCCGCTTTCCACCTGACGCCACTCGACCACACACACACACACACACACACACACACACACACACACACACACACGTGCGTCAAAGCTATTTTGAGAGATCATAGTCGCACGTAAGTGTTTTTTTCCCCGTGGGTCGGATAGATAAGAGACGGGTAGCAGGAAGAGCTACGAAAAACACACAAACCTATATGGTGAATGTATGAGGACGCATATAGTGTGTGTGTGTGTGTGTGTGTGTGTGTGTGTGTGTGTGTGTGTGTGTGTGTGTGTGTGTGTGTGTGTGTGTGTGTGTGTGTGTGTGTGTGTGTGTGTGTGTGTGTGTGTGTGTGTGTGTGTGTGTCTCTCTCCACGGTTATCGTCGTGTCATCTCGGTGTTGAATGAGCGTTGAATTGAGTCACGCCTGACTACACCGGGACGTGAAGACAGGAGCCAGCTGGCAGGGAGAAGACGGGTGGACATGACACTGTGTGTGTGTGTGTGTGTGTGTGTGTGTGTGTGTGTGTGTGTGTGTGTGTGTGTGTGTGTGTGTGTGTGTGTGTGTGTGTGTGTGTGTGTGTGTGTGTGTGTGTGTGTGTGTGTGTGTGTGTGTGTGTGTGTGGTTGGACGGTTGTCATGTCAGAAACACACACTGAAAGCACAGAGCGTCGTTTCGACGAGAACGTATCAAAATGGCGGCCGTATCCGGTCCAGCGAAAACCTCAGCTAACACAAGCACAAACCCTTTGGTTGTATTTTCGTAGTTAATAGCATTAATACAATTATATTTATTAAGCGTGTTCAAAGGTGGATACATACAAGTATTGATACGATTGTGTAGGCCTACATATAAAGGGTTTGGAGAAATATAGAAATGGAACATTCAAACTATTTTGTAGTCTTATTGTAGGACAACTTGAAGGAAAACAACAATAAAACCTTGAATATATTGCATGTGTGTGATGCAGTTTGATTTGGGTATCATAAATAATACTTTAGTTTAGAAAGTAACATTACAAGGTGTATGGAAGAAGCAAGATGATCTTTAATTACAAAGTAACATGATGAGTAACTTGATTCCCTAATCTCATCGCTCTAATGCTCCAAAGAGTTTATCACAGCGATGGAAAAATATGAATTACATTACATAACATTAGATTACAGTCCCGCTTTTGTCCAAAGCGACTTACAATAGTGCGTTTAACAAGGGTATGTAAGAGAACAACTTGTGAGTAGAAGTCATTCATAACAAGTCTCCCATTAACTGATCCAGTGCTCAGGTAAAAGTACAATAATAGAACAATACAACAATAGAACCATAACTAACAAGCAAACAACCTACTTAGTAAGACGCTCTAACGCACTAAAAAGTGATAGAAATCATTCATAGCTATAATCAATGCAAACAATTTACTTCTGGATTACATTCTTTCATCAATATTTCATAAAGGCTTGAACTATGGAGATGCTCTCTTGATCTTTATAGTTTGCCTTGTTTGTATCTTTAATTGTGTATTACAGTAAGCCCTAATAGGAAGTATGATGAGTTATGTCACATGCATAACTCATCGTTATGTCACATGCATAACTCATCGTTATGTCACATGCAAACATGAGGAGGAATCGTCTCTCCATCCGCCCTCTCTCTGCCTCCGAGCTGCAGGTGTTTTACGCAGCAGGTGTCTCCGCGCTCTCCACACACACACACACACACACACACACACACACACACACAGAGTACGTACGGACACGCACACACACACACACACACACACACAGAGTACGTACGGACACGCACACACACAAATTACGTACGGACACACACATACACACAACAGAGTACGTACACACACACACACACACAAAAGAGTACGCACACACACACACAAGCGCACACACACACACACACATTGTCATGAATCGGGTGATTTTTTATTGCTTTGTGTTTCAACAGCTCGGATTCACAATGTTTAGTCTGGTACAATCAAACACACATTTGACACGTTAGTTTATGTTTAGACAATATAGCCAACAATACTTAGATTCACTTCTGGTTTTTTTGGGGTTATACTTTTAAATCACAGTGTAATTCGTGGTTATGCTCAGGCATAAGTTATATTTTTCATATATATATATATTTCATATTCTGTAAAAGCAACGTCATATAAAAATAAATACAATTAATCCCTTTTTTTTAGTTTCGACAATAATTATACAAATAAATATATTTAAATGATCCCATTACATTATTAATGATGTATTCTCTTTTTTTTATATTCTCTTTTTTTTAATATATATATATATTCTTTTTTTTTTAACTCAGACTATACTTTATTTCTATGTAGCGACTATATAGCGTATTAATATAATCTGTGTAGTGCAACAGCAAATGTCCTCATTACAATCATACCTACAGACACAGACGGGTCCGGTTGGTCCACACACCACAGGCCATGGCCATTTAGGATGGTCTCTTTTCACACCACGGTTGGTTAGAGAAGCAACAAACATACACACTTAACATACGTATTGTTCACCTGGTTATACCCGTTAATACCCTGGTTATAACGGTTAACATACACACTCCATAGACACTCAACAAACCAGTGTTCCTATTTCTGATGTTCTGATGTAACACAGTGAGAGAGATCCTACACTTAATATCAAGGTAATACATACATAATCACAGTCGTGGTACGTTGTAGTAATACATTACACAAAAAATAATGTGTGCCAATAAAAAGAACCCAACATAAAATTAAATAAATTAAATAAGGCATACATGTGCCTTATTGTGTAACATACTGTACATTCGCATTTTTTTTCCTGTCATTTATATTAAAATATAATAATTTCTTAACAGAAGGTTGTGTCGGGTTTCAAGCACACACGGAGACATCCAGATCACACCATGTTACATTATTATATCACAGGAAAACGTATTATTGACACATATCCTTTCCATGTGATGTTCTACTATCCTAACTTTTCCTATTTATCTATTTTGCACCAATAGCAGCATCAGCTCCACCCCCCTCCCCACTTTTCATATTGCACTCTATCGTCTGGTATTTGGTTGAGTGATTGCATAACACCGTTATGGTTAGTTGGTTAATGAACTAATATTTGCCTTCAGTGGTCAAACATCTCCTCCCATGGGGCCCCTGAGGGCAAAGGGAGCAGGAAGCAGAAAGAGTCCTGTGATGTCATCACAGGACTCAGCCAATCGGAGCAGCTTGTATATACGTATAATGCAGTCGCGTTACAGCGGGTCGGTCCACTCAGCGACTGCGACGGGGGTGTTGGGACGACCCACTACAGGGGTCTGGTCACCAGCAACACCTGGGGGACAAGAGAGAGACTTTAGACTTCAGACCGGCCTGCTGGGGAGAGTAGGAACATCCGATTGAATGCTGTGATGGTACTGATGCTGGGAGGGGGTTTAAGAGTTTAAGGAAGGCAGTCGGTTTTGGCAGCAGATGATCAACCTGATCCATCAGCATGATGGATCAGGTTGATCATCTGCTGCCAAAAACCGACGCGTTCGGTTCCAAGACAAGAGTGGAACCACCAGTAAAAATGCATCACTTTGGACAGGAGCTAATTTCATGGATTGGCTTCCAAAGCCTCTAGGGGGTAGAGGGGGGGGGGGGCTCTTGGGTAGGTCATACTGTAAGTTCTAAGAAGTGTTTTTCCATTCAAACACTAACCACATTTCTGACAATGAACCTTCCTCCACAAAACAAGAACCATCTCTTTCCATCTGTTTGGACTTACTTCCAGTCCTTGTAGCCTCTCAGCGATGACCTTGGAGTCTGGGTCTGGGTCTCCTTCACTGCCTTGTCCTGCTGACCTGCTGGGGTCTCCCTGGTCCTCTCAATCTGCTGAGTCACACTCTGAGGGGGACTCCCCACAGTTTGCTCCTTTGGTTTCTCATTAGGTTTCTCATTGGGTTTCTCATTGGGTTTCTCATTAGGTTTCTCATTGGGTTTGTCAATGGGTTTCTCAATAGGATTTACATTGGGTTTCTCATTAGGTTTCTCATTAGGTTTCTCATTGGGTTTCTCATTAGGTTTCTCATTGGGTTTGTCAATGGGTTTCTCATTTGGTTTCTCAATAGGATTTACATTGGGTTTCTCATTCGATTTCACAATAGGTTTCCCATTTGGTTTCTCAATTGATGTCTTATTGGGTTTCTCAGTGGGTTTCTCAATTGGTTTCTCAATTTGTTTCTCAATCGATTTTGCATTTGGTTTCTCATTGGGTTTCTCAATGGGTTTTGCATTGGGTTTCTCAATTGGTTTCGCAATAGGTTTCTCATTTGGTTTCTCAATAGGTTTCTCATTGGGTTTTTCATTAGGTTTCTCATTGGGTTTCTCAATGGGTTTCTCAATAGATTTTGCATTGGGTTTCTCAATGGGTTTGTCAATATGTTTCTCATTGGGTTTCTCATTTGGTTTCTCAATGGGTTCCCCATTTGGTTTCTCAATGGGTTTCTCAATTAATTTCTCATTGGGTTTTTCATTTGGTTTCTCATTTGGTTTCTTATTTGGTTTCTCAATGGGTTTGTCAATAGGTGTCCCATTTGTTTTCTCAGTGGGTTTCTCATGAGGTTTCTCAATGGGTTTGTCAATAGGTGTCCCATTTGGTTTGTCAATAGCTTTCTGATTGGGTTTCTCATTGGGTTTGTCAATGGGTTTCTCATTGGCTTTCTCAATGGGTTTCTCATTGGCTATCTCAATGGGTTTCTCAATATGTTTCTCAATGGGTTTCTCAATGGGTTTCTCAATATGTTTCTCAATGGGTTTCTCAATGGGTGTCTCGTTGGTGTGGAGCTGGCCTCCTTTGTGCCCACAGGTGCACAGGTCCCTCATCTCCAGAAGCGCCCGCTCCAGAGTCTGGACGAACTCCCGGGAGCACGTCCGAGGGCTGTCCCTGAAGCTGGACACGCAGAAGAGGATGTGGTCGGCCTGGGGGTTGTAGCAGGCCCCGTAGCCGTCAGGTACCACCGGGCCGTAGCAGCAGAACATCTCCACGGTGGTGGGCACCTGTGTGTGCACAGTGCAGCGGTTCAGGCTCAGGCATTCCTCCATCGTTTATCAATGAGGGATCTTTTTTTTATCGGTGATGCAACTAAAGGTCTTGAATGAGAAGAAAAATGATGGAAAAAAAACCAGCAACATTTGTGTGATAAAATAGAAATGTTTCTATGGGGGTGGAATCGGATTAGACGAGAGGTTTTATTGATCCCCCCGAGGGGAAAATAACAGCGCTGCAATGCAGAGGGACTAAGGGGACAGTACGGGCATAAAGGCCAGGAGGATAATGCATTTAAAGCATAAACTAATACCATGAGGTAATTGAATATGGTTGCAGGTAGACAGGGAGAGGGGATAAGTGGATCATGAGGACGACCCCACAGTCATGCGGCCCCGTGTGTCTCTGAGGAACAGAGGGCATGTGCTGATATTTTCCCCCCCGACTCTCATGTGAACGACGGGTGTATTCTTAGCATTGCGCCAATCACCTGACTGGTAGACAGGATGAATTGATTGCTGATCAGGAAGGCTTCGTCTTTGAAGATCTCCGGCTTCTCGAGCCGCAGGTCTTGTGCTATTTCACGCAGGCCCAGTAAGTGATTGTCGATTGCCTTTCCCGTGATCGCCTGTAATGATTGAAGATGTGTTTGTTGTGGTCCGCGGTCATTTTTCATTGAATAACGTGATCGTTCGGATCAAATATTGCGTTATATTTCTTATCTTACCAGAACCGTGTTCTTGGTCTGTGCATTGATTGCCTCTCGCAACCGGTCCATCTTTTCCGTATCCTGGAAACGGAAAGTATAGGAATATAAGAATACTACTATTATTATTATTATCGATGTGCTAGCTGCTTTATTGTACTTTTACCTTACTGTACTTTTACCTGAATGTATTGAACTTTTACCTGAGCACTGGTTCAGTTCTTGGAGACTTGTTAGAAATGAAATGCACTTTTGACTTCAGGTGACAAGTTGTTCTCTTACCTTCCTTTGTTGAAACACACTATTGTAAGTCGCTTTGGATAAAAGCCTCTGCTAAATGACTGTAATGTATTTCTATGTACGCTATATGTTGACGAATTCCCGTCCCCAGCTTGTTGAAATGACAAGTAAAGGATGGAGATTATGCATAGTGCTGATGAACACAATTAGACATCTTAACATCTTACGCTCGCTTTCAGGTCGGCCATCGCTCTGACGAACTCCAGGGCCTCGGCGGTGGCAGAGCGGATGTTGTCCACCCGTCCTTCCTGGAAACGCCGGATGGACGCACTCTCGTAGGTGGACACCAGTCTCCCGTGACACCTGGAGGCACGCAAAATCACTTCTTAAAGCGGGGAGTTTGACCACCAACTATTTTGTGTAAGACTATGTCACTATGCTGCTGCACTACTGGCACTTTAAAAGGCTTTTTAAATGCTTTTTGCACAATTCAACACATGCATATTATATATACATCCATCAGTCACTTCATTGTAAATATGTGGCCTGCGAAGCCCTTTGTAACTTTAACTGATTAAGGGCTATGTCAACTTAATTGACCTGACTTGTTCCTCGGTGGGTGCCGTCTGTGGAGAACATGCCTAGCCCTCTTCTAGCCGTCTTACTTGTAGTAAGCGAGCTGCAGGGCGACCTGGATGAAGGCATCTGGGCTCATCTTCTGCTTCTTGATGAACTCCTTGCCGTACCCATGGAACTTATGGATGTCCATGTCCAGGTTTCTCACCTGCCTGGACACCCAAACACGCAAAAATGATGAACGCTGTGATTATTGACGTCGGGAGGGAGGGAGGGAGGGAGGGAGGGAGGGAGGGAGGGAGGGAGGACATGAGGAGGGAGAACATGAGGAAAAAAAGACTTTCAGGTGAGACCTGACCTGTTGAGTTTCTCTGCGGACGAGGAGAGGTGCTGGTGGGTTTCTGGAGTGCTTTTCCAGCGCAGCCGGCGAGGAGCAGGCAGTTCGCTCACGCTCGCTGCTCTCAGCAGTTTGGACGGACTGCCTCTCCTGGTGGGACACAAACAACCATGTGCCGTCACCTTAAAGGGCTGAAGGCTGCTCGACTCCGAAACCTAAAGGTTCCGTGTTCGGTGCCCTGCGTCCGCAGCGTCTATGTACTGTACGACGACTGAACCCGTGTTGAGCCGACCATCACCTTAATATTGACCCTGTATCTGTGTTCACATTCGTCAAATTGGGTAGAAGCATCTCCTAAATGACTAAATAGTAAAATGGCACTTTTCAATCTTAACTAAATACAAATCAGTTTTTTACTCACATGTATTTCAGGAGGTACTCTGTACACTGGACAAGGACGATGCCTTCAAACGCCGAATGCTCACACACCACTCCACAGCAGCCGTCGGCTCCTACAACAAACTGACACAAGATAGAAGATAGAAGATAGAAGATAGCCACGTTAAGTGTTCATCCTTTAGATGTCAACCTTTGTTTGGTATAAGCAGGCCCTACCAGGCTCACAGTAGATGAGGTTTACTGGCTGAAGATAAAGTCCTAGTTTGATCTTCATAAGTCTCCGTTTCGACTCTGTATATATTATTGTCTTGTACATGATTGCTGATCGAAATAAACATATTAATTCATTCATTCGTTCAATCATCTGACATACTGTTGTCCACACACGGTATTGCAACAACATACTTAATATATGCGTGAGTCTTGGCAGAGGGTGGGTGTGTGTGTGTGTGTGTGTGTGTGTGTGTGTGTGGTGTGTGTGTGTGTGTGTGTGTGTGTGTGTGTGTGTGTGTGTGTGTGTGTGTGTGTGTGTGTGTGTGTGTGTGTGTGTGTGTGTTCACAGACTGGGGGGACATATTAATGATAGATAGTTCAAACAAGATGAATTTTTCATTCTTCATCGGGTCCCTGCTAATGATGACTTCAGAAGTGATGCGGTCGTGGTCCGATGGGGATCGTCGACATTCCTCCTCATCATCATCATGTTCTTGTTTTTGGCATGTGATTATTTTACTACATCCCCTGGCCCATGGCATGGATTAGTCATGAGTTGGCGGAGTTTCTTTCTTACATTCTCTCTCTCTCTCTCTCTCTCTCTCTCTCTCTCTCTCTCTCTCTCTCTCTCTCTCTCTCTCTTAAACCCTACTCCAATACAGCCGGTACATCTTACCCCAATGCTATTACACCTCTTTCCTACCTCTGCTCACCTGCATGGGCTTGTCGTACCAGCGGTTTCCTCCGTTCTTAGCCCCGCCCCCTCCGTGTAGCATCTGCATGGCCCTGGAGCTGTCAGTCAAATCGAGGCCAGTCGATTGGTCCAGACACACCAGACATAAGCACCTCTCAATCATATCCAGAGAGTCCCGGTTGGTGGACTCTAAAGCGAATAAAAGCAAACCCATTTTACTGCAGGGAACGCATCCACACCTTCATGCAAGGGGGGGGAAACAGGCATGCATTTAAATCAGTCTGACCTTTT
>CM051018.1:22833613-22861113 GCA_027704905.1 Muraenolepis orangiensis
TTCTTATTGACACACCAAGTGGGTTGGATGTGTTTCCATCACCGTATAGTCACACACACACACACACACACACACACACACACACACACACACACACACACACACACACACACACACACACACACACACACACACACACACACACACACACACCTCACACACACACACACACACACACACACACACACACACACACACACACACACATTCTAATACATATTATTTTCATCTGTCAATGTAACTCTACTCTATAACATTATGTCTTACGTCATGATGTGTGAGCTTTTATTTATTTATTTATTTATTATTTATTTATTTATTTATTTACATCACTCCCGCCGCCTTGCGCTGCCTCGCGCTCCCGGTCCAGAACCGGCATGGTGGACGCGTCCCGTCAGGTGCGTTCCTGTCCACTCGGCTCCTCCAGCTTCTTCTGCGTATAAAATGCGGAAAATAAAACATAAAAGAAAAGAAAAGACATGATGACCATCGGGTCCGACCTCTCCAAAACGCGGTTGGATGTTGGGTCTGCGTCGGGAGGATTCACCGGTGAATCCATCCCCGTCCCCCCCCGTCCCCGGCGCCGTGCACCATGCATGGGGACATTCATTTGCGCGCTGAAGGTATAACGTTTTTATTTGGGTGGTTTTATTCCATTTAAACTTTAAAAACTTCTAATTCAACGCTCAATATATCAATCACAACGGTTTAACATAACAGCAGTGCTTGCTTTGCTTTTGGTATTTGTTTCTATACTTTACAATATGTGTCTCATATAAGAATTCCTTATTACATATTATTGAAAGCATCAAATCAGGTTCCTCACTTACCAAAAGTGGCAATTTTTAATCCATAATAACCCCAGGAGGTCTCAGGTGCGCTCATTCGTGAACGGAATCAATCTCCATCATCTTTAGAGAGCGGTCTCTTCCAAACAGCACCTCCTCCGTCCTGCTCGGCGGGTCTGAGCCGTGAATACACTCTCCGTCTGCCCCGCCGACGGTTGGTTAGTTGGCTCAGGAGGAGAGGAGGAGGAGGAGGAGGAGGAGGAGGAGGAGGAGGAGGAGGAGGAGGAGGAGGAGGAGGAGGAGGAGGAGGAGGAGGAGGAGGAGGAGCAGGACGAGAGGAAGAAGATGGAGATGAAGAAGAAGAAGAGGAGGAAGAGGAAGAGGGCACCTTGCGTTCGTGCCAACAGGACTCCTCCTCCCATACGCCCACGTAGACGGCCGGTCCACCCAAAAAGTCTATTTAGCGCACAGTCTATAAATAACGCCCCTTGTTTCAGTGCGCTAGAAGCTAGAAGGGGGGATACAGGCCTAGATGTGTGTGTGTGTGTGTGTGTGTGTGTGTGTGTGTGTGTGTGTGTGTGTGTGTGTGTGTGTGTGTGTGTGTGTGTGTGTGTGTGTGTGTGTGTGTGTGTGTGTGTGTGTGTGTGTGTGTGTGTGTGTGTGTGTGTGTGTGTGTGTGTGTGACTGACTATACTTGGTGTTACCAATTTCATTCTTTATTTTTATTATCTTCTTCAAATGAACACATATTGTCCCCTTATTCACTTTGAACATGCGTTGGTTACAATCTAGGTGTGTTAATTGATTAGTTGGTCATATATAGCAATTAACCTCACGCGTAATCTCAACGCAAATACGCACGGGTGCATTTTTTACACTATACATACAAGACGACGGAAAACTGGAAATGTTTAATGGAAAAATATTGTATTCAAAAAGTATAGACTAAATAGGCAATTACTTAGAGTTTTAACGTTTAACCTCGGCTGTTTATAGACGTGCAAAGCAGCCTCGATCTGCCTCTCGGAATAAGGCTTCAGGTCTGTTAGTCCTAACTCAATCCTGCAGGTCGGAGCAGATGCAGATGGGGTTCTGCGCTTCTATTCGATTTGCTAAATGAATGCGTCTTAAAATGTCAGCAGAAATGTTATTCTTATTTGTTACTGTGGTTGAGGATCATTTAGACTAATTGTCGTGTTATAATTGCACATTTATGAGTATAGGCCCGTGAAATGACGTTCATTGTGTGTGTGTGTGTGTGTGTGTGTGTGTGTGTGTGTGTGTGTGTGTGTGTGTGTGTATGTATGTATATGTGTATGTGTGTATATAGTATATATATATATATATATAAAGTAAATCCACGTGTGTTTTTTGGAGAAAAAACAATTCAACGAGAGCGTCTTCACATACTTATATTTAATTATGTACATTAATATACACGTATGTACAGTTGCGAACTTATTACATGTTAGGCTATGCATTCCAGTCAGGACATCATCCAAAATAAAACAGAATATATTAGAGTACGGACATCAAGACACGGTCAACTTCAACTCAGTTTCATCTATTATTGATCTCTCTAAAAGTGTCACGTGACGTATTGCATATTGATTTCAGCAGCACAATTCCGGCAAAAAAATGAATATATTTTCATAGACGTTTGATTTTGATCTGTCTTTTCTTTTTCTTTTGTCAAAACACAATTAGGCCTGCGTACAATCCCTGAATGTGACATGAAATCCATGGTTTACAATGATAGCATATTGAACATTTTTACGATACAATTACGCTCAAGTAAAAACACGCTTTTTTTGGCGACTACTTGAGATGACACACGCACACACCCACCTACACACACGCACACACGCGCACACACACCGACACACACACACACACACGCACACGCACACGCACACACACACACACACACACACACACACACACACACACACACACACACACACACACACACACACACACACACACACACACACACACACACACACACACACACACACACACACACACAAACACACGTCCTCGGGAATGGGGGCTCCAAGCAGACATCAGAGTCTTGTGGCATAACGCTAATCGGGGTGACTTTAAATGGAGAATGCGTATATTAATGGGGATGTACTGTGATGTCGTTAATATTTGGGCACTTTGATTACTTCGAGAACGATTTTTACGCATCACTTTACGCACCACTTTACGCATCACTTTACGCGTTACTTTTACGCGTACTCTCCGCCCGAGGACTCCTCCTCAGAGTAGGTGCGTTGGGCGAAAGTCTCCGCGCCGTTCTCGTCTACGGTCGTGCAGAGGCCCTTCCTCCGCTTCTCGCGGTCCTCCATCTTGATGGTGTCGTAGAGCCCCGCGGGGCCGTCCTCCAGCAGCATGTTGCGCTCCGAGAAGGACGGCTTCATCTGGGACACCTTGCGCAGCAGGATGAGCGCCGGCGCGTAAAGGACGTTCGCCAGTCCCATGCCCAAGTTTAGCTGCACGAAGCCCAGGTCGTGCACGATCTGCCCGGCCACAATGGGGCCCATAGCGTACGCCACGCAGTACGAGATGTCCGCGATGGCGTACACGCTGCCGTACACGGACACGTGGCGCACGTCCACCAGGAAGGCCAGCGTGGGCAGCAGCGCCGTGTCCACCAGGGCGATGCCGAAGCAGATGCCGCACAGCGGCAACATCAGCTGCCCGAAGGTTTTGCAGGCCGGCACGGTGCAGGAGCTGGCCCCGATGCACACCATGCCCACCGCCCCGTAGAACCACTGCAGGTTGGGGTACTTCTCCGCCAGCGTCACCGTGAGGTACACGCCGAGCACGTGCGGGAAGAAGGCGGGGAACCACGTCATGCCGATCTCCCACTCGTTGGCATGCATGGTATCCTCCATCCAGTTGGCGATGGTCGGCTCCAGGAAGGCCAGCGGGATGTTACAGGTGGTGAGCGCGCCGGCCACCACGGCGATGTAGGGGTCGAACATCAGCTTGTAGATGGGCGTCCCCACGGGCATGTTGGCCCGCTCCTTGTTGGAGAAGGGCTTCAGCACGGCCAGGCACAGCACGCCGTCCGTCAGGCAGATGCAGGCGAGCACCAGGAAGGGCACGCGTTTCCCCGCGAACTGGTAGAGGATCCCACCGAACGGCGGCGCCACCAGGCTCCCGAAGGAGATGAAGGCCAGCGCGATGCCGAGCGCCCTGCTGCGCTCCCGCTCCTCCGTGTAGGTGTCGGCGATCAGCGCGATGCCCGCGGTGTCCGCGAACGCCGACCCGACGCCCTGCATGCTGCGCGCCAAGAACAGCGTGGCGTAGTTCTCGGCGAAGGCGAACGTCAGCGTGGAGAGGAACATGACGTTGAGTCCTATGAACAGCGGGATGTCGTAGCCCACGCGGTCTATGAACGTGCCGCTCAGCGGGTTGACGAGCAGCTGCAGGATGGCTTTGGAGGCGAAAAGCACGCCGATCTGCAGGTCGAAGTCGCCCTTCGCGTAGACGATCGGCGCGGTGCCGTTGGTGAAGTTCGAGTGCGCCGCGGGGCGCACCGCCAAGAGGTCCGCTTCCCTCTGGAGCTCCACCAGGTAGTCGGGTATGATGGGCACGATCACCATGTACAGCATGTTGTCCAGCAACAGCGCCACGCAAACTATGACCAGTATAATCCGTCTCTGGCGGTCCGGGGACTGGATGGCGGTGCCCAGTTGCTTAGTCCGTTCGCTCATCTGGGACAGTTTCAGGGCGGCCGTTTGGGCCAAGTTGGCGGCTGCCGGCGCCTCCGTGTTTCCTTCGGGCTCCATCGCGTCTTTTTTTCTTTTCTTTTCCTTTCGAGGAGAGGGGGGGAAAAAAGAGGAAAATGGTCTCACTGTCTGATCGAACTCTCTATCAGATTAGGCGCGCATGGGGCACATCTGTTCAATGTTCGTCTCTTGAGTTCGTCACTATAAGCACGGAGTTGGTTTCCCCGTGATTTACGCTATACCCTTTTCTCTTTGGTCGGTCTCCACCCGTCTTGTCATTGAACGCACATTTCCGACTCTCGTGACTTGGACGCGTTTTATCCCGTCGCCCGTCGCCGTTGCTTCATTGTCTCTTTATTCCGTCATTCGGGTGACGCGCGTTGCATCCACTCATCCACTTTCCAAACAGCGCTTGCTTGGGCTTTCCCCGAGTTAGGAGGAGGAGGAGGAGGAGGTGGTGGTGGTGGGGGAGGGGGATTCACTTTCTCGGAGGGGTCCTCGAATTTCGCGCGGCAGTGCTCCGTGTCCTCGGACCTCCAGCCTCCAGACCTCCTTCCGGACCTCAAGTCTCTCCTCCTCTGCGGCCCGTCCGTCCGTCCTCAGTCACCTGTAACGCCGTGCTGCTATGTCATCATTCCACATCAACGGGGGCAACTGGTTTTGTTGGCCGTGGCGGGAATACAACATCACTGCGGTTTTGGTCGACTCCCTTAGGTGTCTGTCCCCCTCCCCCCCCCAACCCCCACCCCACCCCCACCCCCCCCCCCCCCCCCCCCAAACCAAAACCTCCCCACCCCACTCCTCCTCCTTTTACTCACCCCTCCCCTCCTCCCCTCCTCCTTCCTCCTCTTCTCCTACCATCTTCAGCGAGAGCGTGACGTATGCATTCAGAAGCGGACTGGGGCAAAAAATCGGCCCGGGAATTTGTCCCCGACCGGCCCTCTCCCCAGGGGGCGGGGATGGGGAGGCAGCGGCCGTCTGAAAAAATCTCACTCCAATATGCATACTTTACTTTACTATGCATATTGGACCATATTTCCAATAAAAATACTGATGATATTATTCGTTTTTGAGTTAATATAACACCAATTAGCCTACAGAAATTATTATGTACATACACATACAACATACACCAGTGGCTATATATATGCATCTGTGATTTGATCATGTTAACAGATCATTGATGCCATACAATTGGGACCCACCAATTTTCCAGGCTAGACACAATTCTACTGCCTGGAGCCAAGATCAACCGCTAACCAGCCTGGGTTGAGTTTCTTTAGAAACATGTCAAGTTTGTGTGTGTATTTGAGTCTTTTCATTTAGGAATTGTAACTTTTAAATGAAATTAGAATGCTCCTAAAAGACATCGGTGTGGTAGCGAAGTGTTATGGACAGGGTTTGACTTAAATAAAAAGAAAAGGATTGCATGCATAGTCCATTTATAGATACAAGTACAGCTTGTGATTCTGATGGTGGTGCGTCTCGTCCATCAATTGTCTCGTCTGCAGCGAAACTAGACTTTGCAAACCTGGTGTGTCGTGAAAACAACTATATAACAAGCTATAAATAGAATCATATCTGCAACAAGTACCGTCTCCGCTATGAATCCATAGATGTTTGTGTCACAGGACGTCGTATTGAGCAGTCATTTAAACATTAAGAGAGCAGTGTTAGCGGGCTAGTTAGCCACCAGCTAACTGGAGCTGCTTTCAACTTTAAAGTTTTTAACTCTCTCACTTTAAAGTTGTTACTCTCTCTAACTTCACGCTTTAGTCCCCATGGTAGATTCCAGTATGTTCCTTTCATCCCAGCTCGTTCTCCATGCACCAAGGGGTTGTTCTAGCGGAGCCTGTATTCATATTTAATGTTCTATTAAACATGAAGCACATTGAACCTCTTATTAATTAACCCTTTTCATCAGTTGATGAAAAGAGTTAATGTTGAATAAGTTACTTATATGATCAGCCTAAACCGTACAGGTCGACGCTGTGATGAATGTGTGGTTGTGTTTGTTGTGTCGTTGGGGATAACGTTGACAAGACATTAATGTAATTAATGTATACATATAAATATGTGTGTATATAGATAGCTAGCAAAATACACACTCCAATAGTATATTACTTTTTATATTCATATGAATCATATAATGTGTTAATAATTAGTATCAATTAATGTTGATATACTAGTATTGAAGTAATTGTAATCATTTATTCATATTGAATTATGTATAGTTAACCTTTTGCATGAGGTAGTGGAAGTATTCTAGTATTTATATGTATATACATATATATAGATTTGTATTAGCAATGTAATGAGTATTGACATATTGACCAGTATGACATTAAGTTGTTATAATATTAGTATAAAGTTATTGTATTATGGTATAATTCTATCAATTAGCTTCCTGTGTGTAGCTGCTGACCAATCATGGATCATGATAACCAGTTGACAGGCGTTGCCATGGCGATGCTCCCTGAACCCAACAAGGCTTTTAAGGTCAGGTGACACTTAATTAATCCCCTAAAGGTCAGAGGTCGATTTATTTTTAACATAATAACGTAGTGATTTGTACGTGTTAATCAGTCAATAGAGGACCTAGACGATTTCCCATGACCTGGCGTGGACGCGCAACACGGAGGTCATGCTGACGAAGGCACACCAGCGCCTCTATGCTCTGCGGTGCCTCAGAATAGGCCAGAGGTGGCTAGTGAACTTCTACCGTGGCTCCGTAGAGAGCGTCCTGACGGGTGGCGTCACCGTGTGGTACGGAAACACCACTGAACAGGACAAGAAAGCCATCCAGAGGGTCGTGAGGACGGCAGAGAAGATCATCGGGGGTGCACTTCCATGCATTGAGGAGATCTGTAGGACCAGATGTCGGAAGAAGGCCATGTCCATCATTAAGGACCGCAACCACCCTGGGAACCATCTCTTCTCTCCCCTACCGTCTGGTCGCCGGTTGCGCAGCAACCGTACTGCAAGGACTACAAGGTTGAGGGATAGTTTTTATCCACAGGTAGTGACCTACTGAACTGCTAGGAGTGCTGCCACTTTCACTTTCATAACATTGTCATTAACATTATACTTACATACTTTGCTGGACTTTCTGGACTCATCACAGTTACTGCACTGTATGATGCTGTCATGATGCTGCTGCACTGCTGGCACTTTAAATGCTTTTGAAAGATTTTTGTAAAAAAAACAAAAAACGAAAAACATGTACATATCATTTAAGTCACTTTGCTGCTCTTTTTTTATTTTATTTTATTGTATATATTATTTTTATTTTTATTTTTATGGGGTTTTTGAGATTTCTACTGCGGGAGGGAATGGGAAGTAAGCAGTCCTATGTATTTGTATATAGTTACAAATGGCCAATAAAAATATTTTATCTTGTATCTTGTAGTACTGAGTAGTGTAATAGCTATTATCTAATTAGCTAATATTGTAGTACCTAGTAGTTAGACTATAGTACCTTGTGTTGTGTAGTGTGCATTATAATGTCTCTGGGGCCGAGGGGAGTGAGCTATAGTGACCATCAACCCTGGGGAAGTCCCACTGAGATTGGTCTCCTTGGCAATGTATTTATTTTGGAAAAGTGAAAATGAAATGTCAAATGTGTAAATACCCTGGGACCTGTTCATAACCTGGGTCTGCCTGGTGCCGTGGAGAGAGCTGTTAGTGGTCATCAGCTCTGGAGACGGGGGTTCGAGTCCTGGTGCCTGCCTAGTGCCTGGTGCCTGGTGCCCGGTGCCCGGTGCCCGGTGCCCGGTGCCCGGTGCCCGGTGCCCGGTGCCCGGTGCCCGGTGCCCGGTGCCCGGTGCCCGGTGCCCGGTACCCGGTGCCTGGTGCCTGGTGCCCGGTACCCGGTGCCTAGTGCCTAGTGCCTAGTGCGATTGAGAAAAACTATCACAGAGAGTATATTTGAGCTTATAAGCTTCTAAGAAAACATTATGTAATTACTTCATCATATTAATCAAAAACGTATAGGTTCGAGCGGGATAACCAGTGGTTATGGTGGGTCTTAATTCTCGTGTTAACGGATGGTTTAGTTGTGGTCCGAGGGCGCCCTCTAGCGGTGCGTCCACAGAGGAGCGGGTTGGACGTCCCGCAGGGTAGCATTGACCTCTTGTGGCGGTTGGTTGAATTGTGCCAGAGAAACAAATATCACAGAGTACGTAATGTAAATAGTAATGTAATTATACAATCACAGATTTGGTTTCATGAAACCCCATGTTATCGGTCAAATGTACATGTTTGATGTTTCCCACACATCTGGAGATCTTTAGGACTAGATGTAGGAAGAAGGCCATGTCCATCACAAAGGACTGCAACCACCCGGGCACCATCTCTTCTCCCCCTACCGCCCGGTCGCCTGTTCTCGCAGCATCCGTACAGCAAGGACTACCAGGTTTAAGGGTAGTTGTTATCCACAGTGGGCCTACTGAACTGTTAGGAGTGCTGCCACTATTATAACATTATCATCCATATTACATTACACTGTCATACACTATCACTTAGTGATACTTTTGCTGGACTTTCTGGACTCATTACAGTTACTGCACTGTTCTGCACTGTATTTGTGATGCTGCTGCACTACTGGCACTGTTTGCACTTAATGCTTTTTAAATGCTTTTTGCACAAGTCAACACATGTACATATCATCCTTCAGTCACTTTATTGTTATTTTAATTGTATACAGTACCTTTTATAGTATAGTGTTTTAGAAAATTCATACTGCGGGAGGAAATGCGGCATTCCATTGTACTTGTTGCAAATGGCAAATACAAATCTTGAATCTTGAAACATGTTTTTCTGACCAGATGATTATGTCACAAGTGGGACTGCTTTCGTAATGAGAGAAACAGACACCATCCTCTTCCCACCAGGAGATGTCGTAAGGTCCATGTTTTTTGACGGGGGGTCCCCAGCGTCATCACTTGAACCTCTTCTGGGTTACACCATTGAGAGTATGCGTACAATAACGCAATTCTCCAAGTATATCCCAATAAGTACACAATATTAACGACATGACGGTACACCCCTGCACAATTCCACACTTTTATACACATTTACAAAGGTCATTTGTCATACATTTCTCTCGTCCTTTTGTTTCTTTCATTCTTGCCTTTTCGTCAGATTTTCTACTAGGTATAAAAACATGTATAACATAACTTTAAAAGTAGGTAGGAAATATGTGCAGAATTATAGGTATATATATATATATATATATATATATATATATATATATATACACACACACACACACACACACACACACACACACACACACACACACACACACACACACACACACACACACACACACACACACACACACACACACACACACACGCACACACACACAGAGGTAAGTATACACAGGTAGTCAGCAGGGGTATGCAGTTATATCAACAACATCAATATATATATAAATGTATATACAACAGAGCAGGGGTATGCAGTTATATCAATAGTTGTAGATTGATATATAAACGGATGTACATCATACCGGTATGTTGGCAGTAACTATGTAAACTAAAAAGGAGGGATTCTGTTATTTGATTTGATAATTGTTGTTCTACTGGTTGCTTTTCAGACAGGCCCTCCTGGTTGACTGAGAGATGGAGGATCAACATGTTTGATTTGAGTTCATAGCCTTTGATTCTGGTCTGATCTTATTTGAACCAGTGGGGTTTTAAGTGGGGAGTAATCAAGCGGGTTGCACAGTGCGCTTTCACAGTTGGAATGCCGCGTTCCGCACAACTCGTGAGTCGAATAGTTCCGACTTGAACGTTTTTAGTTCCGACCTCAAAGCGTTCCAGGTTTAGATTAGATTAGATTAGATTAGATTCAAATGTATTGTCATTGCACAGCAGCACAAGTACAGTACAGCGAAATAATTTGGCATCTAACCAGAGTGCAAATGTTGCAGTAAAGTGCATGGTGATATAATTTACAGTTAAAATGTACAAGTTAAAAGACTACTTATTCTATATATATATATATATATATAGTCTAGGTATTAAATGAATATGAAAAGCATGATAATATGTATATACAGGTAAGTGAGTATTTAACAGTATGCCGTTATTGAAAGCAGGATAAATATATATAAATGTAAATGTATATACACAAGTGAGCATACTATATAAATGTGTGGCATATATAAATGTATACACAGGAGTAGGAGCAGTTCTATCAACAGTTTGAGATCTAAATATATATGGCAGGTACAGTAACCAGGTATCTTATTAATAAACATGTAAAGTATAGAGAGGTAGGTAGTTTGTTTTTACAGTTTGTTTTATTTTTTATTTTTATTTTACAGTTGGTCATATTGGTGAATATTGTAGGGGTTGAGCAGAGGTGTGTGTGTGTGTGTGTGTGTGTGTGTGTGTGTGTGTGTGTGTGTGTGTGTGTGTGTGTGTGTGTGTGTGTGTGTGTGTGTGTGTGTGTGTGTGTGTGTGGGGGGGGGGGGGGGGGGGGGTGCATGGCTGACCGTGACAAGGTGGTGTTTGGGTCGCGAGACCATTTCCGTGATTTACTACGTGCCTAACTGGGTTTTACTATGATAGTAATTAAATTAAATAGAGTGACATATACTTTCGACGAGAAACGCCGACTTCAGGTGGCGTTCCATTGCACTTTTTCTAGTAGGAGGTCGTGGATTCTCGATTTGCGCGTTGTCTGGAACACGGCATAAGACGCGCTATCTGTGTCAGTATACTGTCTATGGTGATGAAGTGCTCCGGTTTGAAACACAATCCCTTCTTTGTTTTTTTTAAAGACAACACTCACGGTAAATCAAATTACAAATAGAAGACCGGCACTGGTATCACACAACATCCAAACATGTTTATGGCCTAAAAACGTTTACTGACGTGACTGTAAAGCAACCCCAAACAGATTCAGTTGACATGACCATAAGAAACAATATTGCCAATGCACACTTGGGTAACGACATGCATGTTCTGTATGTGTGTATACATATTGGCTAGGCTATAAAGGGATAAAAGACAAGAAAACGCATATCTATATAAGCAACACAGTCCGTGCAGGTGGTGGTTTTCATGCGGTCATGGGAGCTGCTCCAGCAAGCTGAGAGCCTGGGAGGACCTGGTAGGCTATTGGCCTCAGTTTCCTTGGACATTATAGGCGTTGATGATAACTTAGATGTCCAAAATACTATATGATATATCAATGTTGAGATTGTGTGTGTGTCTTTTACATTACAGATCAGTCCGGATGGTCACAAGAGGAGATGAACGCAGGTTGTAGTGAAGCAGATGACTTAGGATCATTAGATCATCACTGGGCCTAAACAAGTCTGCCTTCTTGTGTATCCACTGACTAGCTTCAGACAACAAAGAAGAAAATAAAATGAAATGAAATGCACACAGCAAGGGGGAATGGGGAGTGGGCATTCCATTGTACTTGCATATGGCATAAAAAACATCTTGAATCTTGAATCTAACAACAATAGTTTATGTCCTTCAAATGGTTGGAATGCTCTTCATGGAAAAATGCTACATGTTGTTAAGCTTATACAAGATACAAGATGTGTGTTGGCCATTGGCAACAAGAACATTGACCAAATAACCAAAACAATACCATCAAAATAATACATACAATACAAATGAACACGAAAAGAAGAACAAAGCTTATAGACTGAACTATCAGTTCCACCCTCAAGGAAGTAAATGTAGAATATAGACGCAAAGAGGGATGACGGCAGCACAGGCTAATGAACAAAGAGCACAGGATAGGAGAACTTGACATCTCCCCTGGTCCTGATGGTTGTTCTACACTATTGTGTTGTTGTACAATGACAATAAAGCATTCTGATTCCATCAGCAATATATCGCTTTTTTCTTTCTTTCGACAAATGTACTTACTTATTATTTTATGCGACGGATTCTCCGCAAGATATATACATATATACATATACATATACATATACATATACATATACATATATATATATATATATATACATATACATATACATATATATATACTCATCTGGCAGGCACTGTTTTAAGTGATTGAAATGCTGCGGCGGGTTCTATATATATGGATCCATATTTATATAGATCTATATATATATATGGATCTATATATATATAGATCTATATATATATGGATCTATATATATGGATCTATATATATATAGATCCATATATATATGGATCTATATATATATATATATAGATCCATATATATATAGATCCATATATATATGGATCGCAAGTGCCCAAAACGAGAGTTTGTTCACATATCTTCATCTAAACAGTCGTGGTCTGTGCTGCAGTTCTGTACAACCCACAGCAGTCCTGAACAGTGTGTTGGCCTCCAGGCTCCCTGCCAGTCTCGTGATGTCCTGTCGCGGCCCCAAAGTGGTGGAATGAACTTCCCAGAGTCAGGACTGCAGTCTCAGCCACAGGCTGACAACTCACCTCTTCAGGAAACACCTTTCACCTAGCGCATCCTCTTATTACTTATTACTTATTACTGCATATTAGCGTCTTTCTAAGTATATTGTCTAAGTAGATTGTTCAGTTCTCGGAGACTTGTTATGAATGAAATTCACTTTTGACTTCTGGTGATGAGTTGTTCTCTTACCTACCTTTGTTAAACGCACTATGGTAAGTCGCTTTGGATAAAAGCGTCTGCTAAATGACTGGAATGTAACGTAATGAGACTGAAAACTATGTTAACTGCATCATTACAAAGGCCTCGCATAACCCCAACCATAACCCTCACTTATATCATGACGTTGGACGTGGTACCAGTTAGACGTCGCAGCATATATAAGGGTGGTTGGGGACTTATACCATGAAGTTGGACGCAATGCCGCCAGATGGCAGCATCACCTCTCACCCCGTAATATATATTACAGCCACCGGATGGCAGCACGCCCTTCAAACACGCACACCAAATTTGGTAGCCCTCCCTCTTATGCTTCGGTTGTTATAAGAACATCATCATTTTTTGTGGTTATTACCCCCTTACCTAACCCTAAGCCTTAAGCCAACCTTGGGGAGAACGTGTGCCAGTGCACCCAGAGTTTTAACACTATCTGGAACCGATACCGACACTCTAATCCTAAAACCAAACCCCTGACCCTAACAGGAAACCCTGAGCCGTAAACCTAAACCCTCACCCTAATCGGAAACTGTAACCCGAAAACAAAACCGTAATCGGAAACCCTTATCCTACAACGGAATCCTAGAAGCAAAAAATAAATAAAAAATCCTAGTAGGAAACCCTAAGGCTAGAACCAAACTCTCATCAGTCTGACTCAGCCAGGGGACGCTGCTTAAACCAGCCACCAATCACACACATTCCACATACCCCCAACGCTAAATTGAGACTGGATCTCCAGCCGAAACCAACTCTCTTTCCAGGGATACCATACCTAAAACAACCCCTAACCCATATGTGTCCATACACATCCTCAGTTTGACCCCAGCCATTACACCCTGCCCCTCTTTCCTGGAGACCGGAGGCCTGGGCTGATGTGGAGGTCTCACTGGACTGGCCGTCGCTGGGTTGTCCTGACAGGCTGTGAGGGTGGACAGCTAGGCCGTGGTGGAAGCTCCTTGGAGGGCCCACAACAGCCCCTGGTAAGGCTACCCTCCACCGGGGCGATGAGGCATCATCATCCCCCTCACCTCCTATCTAGAGCATGGGGCCTTGGACTGCGATGCTGGCTGGTGAAGGTACCGCATGACCATGGCTGTCCAGGGGTGGCTAGCCACAGGCGGTTACTCATGTTGGTCTTTGCGCTGCCTCCCCTGTCCTCTGCTGGGCTCCCCAGCAACAGTCGCTGCTGCCGGAAAAAGGGTGTCTGGGTCTGGGTTTGCGAGGTCTCTGTTCAGGCACCAGTCGATTCTGCCACATGCCCGTAAAATGGCTTCTTCAGGGCTCCTCCCGATGACAAGGACACAAGGGCATGAGTAATATGGTTTATTGCAGAGTAAGTAGTTGATAGCAAACAGAGCAGATTGTTCCATGCCAGCGGTCCTCCTCCTCAGTGTGTGTGTGGTGGTGGCTGGTTTAACCTGTGGGCCAAGGACCCACAGGTGTGCAGCCTCCCGCGACTCTAATCAGTCTGACTAGGGCCAGGTGAGGCTGCTTCAACCTGCCACCAACCAGGGTTTGGTTTTTGTTTTTATCCTCAGCGCTGTCCCAGGATGGGGCCCAGGGGCCCATGTCAAAGTCAATCACTTGTGATGTCTCAAGTGATCCCAAGTGGACGATGTTTACTCTCTCAGCTCTAGACCACGTTTAGTTCAACATGTCACAGGGGCCATAGGGTGGTGTGTGTTTCATATGCAGTAATTCAGCTTCAATGGCAGTTGGGGAAAATCCAATCTGAAGGCATAGGATGGACATGGGACCTGGCGGCAGTACAGCTCAGGAAGTAAGGCCTCACAGCCAGAAGGCTGCTGGTTCGATCCCCCGGCTCCTCCTAGCAAAAATTGTGGAGGTGTCCTTGAGCAAGACACACCAACCCTAACTGCTCATGTGCTGGCTGTCTCCTTGATGGCTGACTCTGCCCTCGGTGGTTGAATGGGTGAATGTGAGGCATGATTTGTAAAGAGCTTTGGATAAAAGCGCTATATAAAAGCCTCCATTACCTACATGGTGGGTTGAATGAATCCTCTAGTGCTCAGCTAGTTCAGGAATACCTTTTTATGTAAAGTGAAATGCTAAAACATCCACAGCACACAGCTTTTTGCACATTCAGTTATTTTTATTATTTCAAATCAATAAAGGTTGTTCAAGGACATCCTCATACACTCCATTGTCACAGTTAAACCATTCACAGAGAATCAACTTACAGCAAAAAAGCTAATTGTGCTTACATTGCAACATCATAATCAACCAAATTTAAAGGGCTCCAATTACTATATAACATGAGTGCATGAAAACCACATATAGATCTATATCAACAAATATCAAGACTAAATGTATTTAAGTGAAATGTTAAGAAATGTTGAGCTCCACTCAATTGATGTGTTGATGATGTGTTGTTTGGTTAAACGGAGGACAGTGGTGTTAAGTTTGTGTGCTGTAAGTATCTGATTGGTGATTAGTTATCACACACCCTAACCCTACACATTCTGTCATTGTCCTAGCAAGAGTGGGTCACAGTATCCCCCCACAATACCCTAAGAGGCCAATGTAGTCTAGATGTCTGGTTGTACAGACATGAATATAAATCCTGCAATCCTCAGCTCTATCCCCTGGGTGGCCCTGACCTCAGGTCAGTTAAAGGGTGGAGGTATGTCTGTGCTCAATCAGAACCTCACATGAACCTCAACACTGCAAGCCGGTTTGTAAAACCTACTCCAAACATGGTTTGATTATATAATAACCAGAAATGCATGATTATGTATTACTTCCCCCTGAATGCTCAGACAATATCGTTAAAACAATTCCTAAAATGATTATCATATCATTGTTCACAGGTCTGTGACGAGGTATTTAGATTGAGGAAGTGAACTGTGAAGTTGTGAAGGGTCTACTTTCTTGTTAATCATTTAATTTAAATCCTTTTCTAGTTGACATTGAGGACTATTTATATAAATGTTATTTCAATCAAAGCTATTTTCGTGCCTCTTATTTTGCATGGTTCTTTAAGCGCTCAGATCTCTCCTGATTTTAGAATTAGTCTTAATCTAAACTTGAAAGTGGAACATGCCTTGGCTACTTGGTAATCTCCAACGTGAGAGAGAAAGTCTCTTCATGAAAGGAGCTTTTGTCCACGGGATTAATTAGTTAAGTTCAGATATCAGACCCAGACCTCCGTCTGAAATAAATGGCAAACTGAGGCTGACTGTTGCTGTTACAACTCTATTGCAAATTAAACTGTGTATGTATATATAAATATATATATATATCATATTGTGCTTTTTTGTGTGCTAAACTTAGTATTCTTCTTTGAACTGTTTGTACATCTATTGTGTTTCCAAGTACCCCTTGAAAGAGATTTCAAATGTCCACAAAGTGTCTCACAAGACACATCATGTCCACATTAAAATAACCCTAAACCCTAATAATAATATACATAACCTTCAGCCAATCGGATTGAATCTGCGTGATTTACAACAACGTCTACATGTATAAACCTCGGACAGATGCAGAAATTGTGTTTCAGACAGACTTCTGAAACACAGTCTGGATATAAATGATCAAATTAAAAGCCCTTTATATATATATTATTTTGGGCTGATTAGTCATTACAAGCCACTTCGATCAAATCGCTCAAATTGTGACATCAGAAGCGGGGAGTGTCCACCCAGACAAGTGGTGGCCACAATCAACCCATGAGATGCACACCACAAAACACTGTTTACACACAAACCAACAAACAAACACACAAACCAACAAACCAACAAACAAACAAACCAACAAACAAGTGTATCCAAAGTACCTTCCCGAGAGGAGAGAAACGACCAGGACAAGCAAGTGTGTGGTGTCAGTATTTGCTTGCTTTGAGTTTTTTTATTTGGACTTGTTGTCAATTTGCGGTACTTCTACGATCTTCTCCCCGGTGAGCAGCTGCCAGATGCCCCCTCGGTAGTTCTCGTTCCCCAGGGCGTACAGGAACACGTTGAAGGTGGGCGCTGTCTTGGCCAGGATGGGAGCCATCTGCAGGGGCAACGGCACGCAAGCCCTCCTTAATTACTTCTTATTTAGAATTTTTTAAATGTACATTTTCTTAAAAAATATATATATTATTCTGTCTTATTTTAATCTATAAAACTATTAAATTATTTAACTGTACGTGCAATTTTACCAAGCGCCTTGCGTGTCCAGAAAAGCAACTATAATGAAAAGCGCTATATCGAATGTATTATTATTATTATTATTATTATGTTTCCGATACATGAACGGATAAATGAATGATGAATGAATGAATGATGAATGAATGAATGAACGGATATTCAATTGAAGAATTCTGTTGTCTATTTCCACATTTCAGAGAATGACCAAGGGGTATACTGAGATATGTCAGCTATTAGAAAAAAAAGCTCTGTTAGAAAATCAGTTTTTGAGTGGACTGTGCCTGCTTCAAACCCAATCCACGGAGGGTGGGGTGACAGGTCAAAGGTTAAAAAGTGTCCTTACCATCCTCAGCTTGGGGGAAACCAGGGTGGCGTTCTCAATGGCAGCGTAGAAGGCCAGGATCCCATAGGGACCCCAGCAGAACAGGAGGGTCTTCAGAGGAGTGCTGGCGTTGAACTGTGGATCCATAGAAGAGAGAGAAAGAAAGAGAGAGAGAGAGAGAGAGAGAGAGAGAGAGAGAGAGAGAGAGAGAGAGAGAGAGAGAGAGAGAGAGAGAGAGAGAGAGAGAGAGAGAGAGACAGACAGACAGACAGACAGACAGACAGACAGACAGACAGACAGACAGACAGACAGACAGACAGACAGAGAGTGGAAAAAGTGGAAAGAGTGGAAAGATACAGAAGACCGAATATCAATGGAAACATCCAATGACAGAATGGGAATGGTAACAGGAGAACCAAACTGTGCCCTTGTGACAATTCAAACAGCGACGAGAAGCTTAGCGAATAAGACAGAGCACAAGGCTCATTCACAAGCAGGGCTTCAAGTCACATGCCAGGGATAACCCTCCCCCCTCATCCCCCTCCCCCCCTCATCCCCCCCAAGGAAACTAGCTCTTGTACGGAGGGTTACAGACTGGGTTAAGTCTCTGGCCATCGCAAACCTTCCCATCACCAGCTCCCATTAATCACTGCTATAGGACCACTATGCAGGCTGCTTAAGCCTGTCACACTAGACTACTTATAGAACTCTGCTTTGCTCCCACACTACTGCAGCAGTCTCAGCATCAGTATAAGAATGCCTTTATTGTCATGGTACAACTCAATTGTCCAGAAATCCTGAAGATCCTCATCTTGCAAACAACAATTGGAAAAATATTAATATTAATTAAAAAAAATAAGCTAAAACAAAATAACAGGTTAAAAAATGTCCATATAAAAACAGTATATACATATTGCATATTGTGTACTATGTACACAGTAGTGCAAATTAGAAATGTATTTCAGTACAATCTATAGCAGGTCTCAGTCCTGATTCCACATCGTGTCGTCGTGTCTTTCTGTATTCATTACGTATGCAATCCCTGTGATCTCCGTATTTCCATAGTTTGAAGGTGAGGTGGGTGTTACCAGCCACCACCACTGCCTCCGCCACCACCACCTCCACCACCTCCACCTCCACCACCTCCACCACCACCACCTTCTCCACCACCACCACCACCCCCACCACCACAACCACCATCACCACGACCACTACCACCAAGCACCCACACCTCCACGATCAACACCTCTACCCACCACCCCCACCACCACCACCCACCACCACCCACCACCACCACCGCCAACACCACCGCCACCACCACCACTACCAACACCAGCACCACACAACAATAACAATGTACCTGGGTTGTGTAACAGAGGAGTGTGTGTGTGTGTGTGTGTGTGTGTGTGTGTGTGTGTGTGTGTGTGTGTGTGTTGTATCCTCCATGGCTTTGTGCTTGGTTGTAAAACGGGGCCCGCCGTGCAGCTCGGATATCTGCCAGGGATGAACTTAACGTAACCACAAATCCTCAGGGCCTGAGGTGGTGCACTATCACTGCCCCTATTCCCCCTCTCTTTCCTTATATTGTTCTTTTTTCACACAGAACCTATTACTGGCCACACGCTGAGCCACCAGAGCGCCCGGAGCCATGACCTATATAGCGCTGGATGGCCTCAGTGGTGCTCGGGCTTCGGCGGAATGAAAACAAGATGTTCAGTCATGCTAAAGGATCTTCCTCTCAAGCCCAAGGGGTTTTACTTGAAAGCGAGGCTCTCTCTCTACTTAAGGTGTTACTACTACTACTGCTACTACTTACTACTACTACTACTACTACTACTACTACTACTACTACTACTACTACTACTACTACTACTACTACTACTACTACTGCTACTAAACTACTACTACTACTACTACTACTACTACTTACTGCTGCTACTACTACTACTACTACTACTACTACTACTACTGCTTCTACTACAACCACTACTACCACTACTACAACTACTACTACTACTACTACTACTACTACTACTACTACTAGTATTGCTACTTCTACTACCACTACTACAACTATTACTTCTACTACTACTACTACTACTACTACTACTATACTACTACTACTACTACTACTACTACCACTACTACTACTACTACTACTACTACTACCCAGAACCACATCTGACAGATGCTGAAATAGGGCCCTCTTGTTGGTTGGGTGTGGAGATGGTAGTGATGGAGATGGTAGTGATGGAGATGGAGGAGGTAGTGGTGGAGGTAGTGGATATGGTAGTGGAGAAGGTGGTGGAGATGGTAGTGATGGTGGGGGTGCTGGAGGTGGAGGTGTTCCTTGAGGTGTGTGTTCCTACCCTTGGGTTTCCGGTCTTCTTGAACTTCTGGTCGATGGACTGGTAGGAGGACATGACGACGAAGACCTGGACTACCATGTTGAAGAGGGTCATGGGGATCAAGTAGGATACGTAGTTCCTGCAACAGGGAGGGGGGGGGGAGTCCCCACAGATGTTTTTCATCTCGCAAACAAAAGGTAAGACAATGCAATGATTCATTCATTCATCCCAGATGGGGAATGTGAGTTTCAAGTAAAGGACGAGAGTGAAGATTCAAGTCAGTCAGACACTGACTGACTGTTCTGTGTAACTTAACCAGCCATGACGATACTGTATTGCATCAACACTGCAATACATTGTCACCCACCGCACCGTTGTACGTATATATTTCTAATCTGCTCTACTCGTACATAGGTTGCAGCAAATGTATACACATTTTGACTCATATTTTCATTTTTCCTGCCTCAGAGTAGACTGTGTCTCACTAAGTAGTATGTTTGCTTGTTAGTTAGTTAGATATTATCTATAACTATGTATATAACTTATTGTACTTTTACCTGAGAACTGGCTCAGTTCTTGGAGGCTTATTAGGAATTAAATGCACTTTTGACTTCTGGTGACGAGTTGTTCTCTTACCTTCCTTTGTTGAAACACACAATTGTATGTCGCTTTGGACAAAAGCGTCTGCTAAATAACGAATGTAATGTAATGTAATGTAACTGTTTATTGGGTTTCGTCTTTTCAATTGCTGTTATGTGTGAAAGCATGCACTGTGAGGATTGCTACACAGTTTGGTTGTACTTTTGCATTTTGAATCTGATTCACTGCCAATTCATTAAGTTGATGTTATGTTTGTCTCTAGCGTCGCTAGTAACCCTCCCTGGAAGGACCAACAAGGGGAAGAACACTCTTCAGTGTTTTCCTCTGGGTTTTGGTTGTTGTTCCTTGCCCTGAGGGTCAAACAACCTCAACAACACCCTTTGGGAGTGTAACTAGGATTAAGGGCTATACAAACAAGACTGACCTGTGTGTGTTTCTGTACGTCTGTGTGCTAGATTGGAATTGGCCGGATGAAGGTTTGTAGTGTGTGGGGGTTCTGTATGTGTATCTCACCGGTCTCCCTTGGTGTAGTCCAGGGTGCAGCAGGTCCTGAGGGGTTCGTAGTCGTACTCTCCCCAGCCGATCAGGGGCATGGCGGACCAGAAGGCACTGAACAGCCAGACGAACACGGTCAGGGTGATGGCACTGCTCCACTGCAGCTTGGTCCCTGGGGAACACGTTCATGGAGACATTAGACATTGATAAGTAAGGGAAGGGTCAGGGCTATGGAGGGTTAGGGGTCAGGGGGTGTGTGTGAGTGTGTGTGTGTGTGTGTTTGTGTAGTGTGTGTGTCTGCGTGTGTGTAGTGCGGTGTGTGTGTGTGTGTGTGTGTGTGTGTGTGTGTGTGTGTGTGTGTGTGTGTGTGTGTGTTTGCGTGTATGTGTATGTGTGTGTGTGTGTGTGTCTGTGTGTGTAGTGTGTGTGTGTCTGCGTGTGTGTAGTGTGGTGTGTGTGTGTGTGTGTGTGTGTGTGTGTGTGTGTGTGGGTGTGTGTGTGGGTGTGTGTGTGGGTGGGTGGGTGTGTGGTAACGGTTTTCTCATATTAGCACATATATAGAATAGTCAATATGCCACTGGGAGCTATAATATAATCTAACCACCAAGTTGTGTCCAATTCCTTACATTACCTTTTGAGACAAACAGACATGACCTCCATCCCATCTTTGATGGTGGAGGTAATGAATTAAACACATTAAACATTAAACACTTAATCATTGATTAAAATGCTAATTACTAGAATTGGAACCACTAGGACTGTTGGGGTGTATGTGTTTTCTCCTTTTTCCTTTCCTTTCATGGATTAAAAACTTGATAAAACATACAAGGAATCAACTTGAATGTGGACTGTTCTTAGAGCCGGGGTCTGGATGGAAGAGACCGTCCACGCCGGAGGGTTTGCCTTGAAATGCTTTTTAAATGTTTAATTAAGCCTTTCTCCATGGTAGGCTGCTTTCTTCCACTGCGTAGTGGTTAGGGTGTTGAGCTCCAAGCTGTTCCAATGTGTCTCCACTCCCCACTCCTTGTTAACTCTGCTGATAGCACGTGGGTGGGCTGTGGGAAGGAACCCCCATGAATAGCCGTCTCTAATACATTAGCCTTTGTTGTGAGGCTGGGTTAAATAATGACCTCCTTTTGGGGTCTGAACAACATGGACGGCGTGGCTAAGGGCGATGGATTAACGAGAGAGATGATTAAGACGTGATTAAGGGAGGGGCTTACTGGTGCAGTACTGGTGATATCTGTCCCACGCAATGGTGGCCACAAAATGGATGCTGGCGAGCGCGGCGGTGAACCCCTGGAAGCCGTGTGTCTGGCAGCCGTCAGAGCCGTACGGCCAGTACCTTCAGGACACATCAGAGACACAACATGGGGGGGGGTTCAAAGGGCCATTCATAACATGTACAACATTGAATCCATTCACAGCCGGCAGGGCGGCAGGATAGCTCAGTCTGGTTGGGACTTGGGACTTTGGGAACCGGAAGGTTGCAGGTTCAAGTCCCCCAAAACACCTGGGCACTGCCGAGGTACCCCTGAGCAAGGCACCAGACCCCTACACCGCTCCCCGGGCAGCTGGATATCCAATAGCTGCCCACTGCTCCTCATACTAGGATGGGTTAAATGCAGAGAAACTCATTTCACTGTGTGTGTGTGTGTGTGTGTGTGTGTGTGTGTGTGTGTGTGTGTGTGTGTGTGTGTGTGTGTGTGTGTGTGTGTGTGGTGTGTGTGTGTGTGTGTGTGTGTGTGTGTGTGTGTGTGTGTGTGTGTGTGTGTGTGTGTGTGTGTGTGTGTGTGTGTGTGTGTGTGTGTGTGTGTGTGTGGTGTGTGTGTGTGTGTGTGTGTGTGTGTGTGTGTGTGTGTGTGTGTGTGTGTGGTGTGTGTGTGTGTGTGTGTGTGTGTGTGTGTGTGTGTGTGTGTGTGTGTGTGTGTGTGTGTGTGTGTGTGTGTGTGTGTGTGTGTGTGTGTGTGTGTGTGTGTGTGTGTGTGACCAATAAAGAGGATTCAATCCTCCAGATTTAGATTCAGCCACTAGATGTCGCCCTCCCCCTCCCCCTGTAGATTCAATTCCACTGGTTGTCAGCCTTCACAATTCATGGTGGAGTGGACGGACTGTCAGGTCGAGTGATTCATCTTTCGTGGTGGTGGCTGAACCAATGTTCACTTGGGGATTGGACGGCACAGAGATACACCACGTGACACCAGTGTCGTTATACTATTGGCTCAAAAGCCTTGTTAGAGGCGTGGCCCAAACGCCTGACGTCCTTACACGGAGATAAACAAAGCACTCATTTCGGACCCGTCGACACTTTTGGAAATGATTAATTATTAATTAATTCAATTATTAATCACAATTATCATCATTTAAAAAAAAGTGATAATTTATTGTTCATGCTTAAAAGCTCTCTCTATATGTATGTATTGTAGAGCCGATGAATGGGAGTCGGAGGCGGCGTGTTTAATATGGAACTCCACACTTTATTTTCCATTTAAGTTTAACAGCAGGGGAAACACATCTGCTACTTGCTACTTCAACTAGCACACCACAACAACAACAACAACACGGTACGCACCCTAACCGGTCCGTGGTGCAACACACACTAAACACAAACAGTGAATTATGTTCCCATAACGTTCCACCACACAAGCCCCCCCAGAATTCACTCATACACAAAGTCCGTGCGGTGGGGAGGAACGACAGGCCGACCACCACGACTCCGGAGAACGGGAGCCGGGGAGGCGACCTCTACAGGGGCGGCCGCTGGAAGAGGTGGGACCGGAACCGCAGGCCCCAATTTGGTGACAGGGGTCAAGGCCGGGGGGCGACCCCGTCGCGGAGGCCGTGCCAGCACCACCGGCTGGTCCAAGTCCAGGTGAGCAGCCTTCACCCGGTCCACCGAGACGTGCTCGGCTTTGCCACCCAGGTCGACCACCAAGTGCTTGCCCCCGTGTTCCAAAACCCGGAAAGGCCCGTCGTAAGGAGGCTGCAGGGGGCCTCTGTGAGCGTCGTGCCGGATGAACACGTGCTCCGCTGAGCGAAGCCCCACGGGAACCCGGGACACCTGAGTGCCGTGCTGAGCAGTGGGGATCGGAGCAAAGGCCTTAGCGGCGTCCTGCAGGAGAACTCGCTGGGCCGTCGCCGACCAGGGGGCCGATGCGTTGGGAAGGAAATCCCCTGGAACCCTCAGCGGCTGACCGTAGACCATCTCAGCCGTGGAACACCGCAGATCCTCCTTAGGCGCGGTCCTCAGGCCCAGCATAACCCAAGGCAGCTTGTCGACCCAATTACCGTCCGTCAGCCCGGCTCTGAGGGCCGCCTTCATGGAGCGATGGAAACGCTCGCAGAGACCGTTGGCCTGAGGGTGATAAGCGGTTGTCCGGTGGAGCTTAACCCCCAAACCCCCGGCCACAGCGTTCCAGAGCTCGGATGTGAACTGGGAACCGCGGTCTGAGGAAATGTCCGAAGGGGTGCCGAAACGACACACCCATGTCGCAATGAAGGCCCGGGCTATGTCAGCCGCCGCTGTCGACGCGAGTGGGACCGCCTCCGGCCAACGGGTTGTCCTGTCCACCATAGTTAGGAGGTAGGAAAAACCCTGGGAGGAGGGTAATGGACCAACCAGATCGATGTTGACGTGGTCAAACCTCCTCTCAGGCACCAGGAATTTCTCCAGGGGGGCCTTCGTGTGGCGGTGCACCTTAGCACGCTGGCAAGCCACACACGTGCCGGCCCAAGCCCTCACGTCCTTTTTGAGCCCCCGCCAGACGAATTTCGCGGCCACCATCCTCACCGAAGGCTTCCCGCCGGGGTGCGACAGGTTGTGCACCGCCTCGAACACGGAACGCCTCCAGCTGGTGGGAACGACTGGGCGCGGCTGGCCCGTGGAGACGTCACACAGGAGAGCAACGCCTGCGTCGCCGAAAACCACATCCTCCAGGCGCAGCCCCACATCAGCCCCCTTCAGGGCCTGGACGCTGGGGTCCGTGACCTGGTCCATTGCCATGCGGGTATAGTCGAGGCCCAACTGGACGGCTCCGATGACGACCCTGGAGAGGCAATCTGCGACCAGGTTTGACTTACCAGCCACGTGCTGGATGTCCGTGGTGAACTCCGAGATGTAGGAAAGCTGTCGTTGCTGGCGAGCAGACCAAGGCTCCGCCACCTTGGACATGGCGAACGTGAGCGGCTTGTGGTCAACGAACGCCGTAAATTCACGGCCTTCCAGCAAAAATCGGAAGTGCCGCACGGCCAGCCAGAGTCCAAGGAGCTCCCGGTCAAAAGCGCTGTACCTGCGTTCCCTGGGCGTTAGCTGGCGGCTGAAAAAGGCAAGTGGTTGCCAGGCGCCGTCCACCCACTGCTCATGCACCGCACCGACTGCGTAGTCCGATGCATCGGTGGTAATGGAGATGGGGGCCGTGGGCGACGGATGCGCCAGCAAGGCCGCCTGAGCCAGCGCGGTCTTGACCTCCATAAAGGCAACCTCAGCCTCCGTCGTCCATTCGATCTCCTGGATGGGGGCCTTACCTTTCAATGCCTCATACAGCGGCCGCATAATGTGGGCGGCCCGGGCGATGAAACGGTGGTAGAAGGTCACCATCCCTAGGAACCCACGGAGTGACCGGGCCGTGTGCGGGCGGGGAAACGCCGCGACAGCCTCAACCTTCGCCGGCAGGGGTGATGCTCCGCCTTTGGTGACGCGGTGCCCAAGGAAGTCAATGCCAAACACCCCGAACAGACACTTTGCAGGGTTGATTATCAACCCGTGCTGGCTGAGCCTCGTAAAAAGGGCCCGGAGGTGAGACAGGTGTTCCTCCTCAGAAGTGCTGGCGACGAGTATGTCGTCAAGGTAGACAAACACAAACGGTAAGTCCCGCAGCACCGAATCCATCAGGCGCTGGAATGTTTGCGCGGCGTTCTTGAGCCCAAAAGGCATCCGCAGGAACTCAAACAACCCAAAAGGCGTTATCACCGCCGTTTTGGGAATGTCCAGGGGATGCATGGGCACCTGGTGGTATCCACGCACTAGGTCCACCTTAGAAAACACCCGCCTACCCGCCAGGTGCACCGAAAAGTCCTGAATGTGCGGCACCGGGTAGCGGTCCGGTGTCGTAGCGTCGTTGAGGCGGCGGTAGTCCCCACACGGGCGCCAACCGCCATTAGGCTTGGGGACGATGTGCAGAGGAGACGCCCAAGGACTGTCAGACCGGCGGATGATACCCAGGCGTTCCATAGTTGAGAACTCTGCCTTCGCTACTGCGAGTTTAGAAGGGTTCAACCGCCGGGCCCTGGCGTAGACCGGGGGTCCCTCAGTGGTGACGTGGTGCTCCACCCCATGCTTGGTGGTGGGCGCAGAGAAAGTGGGCTCCGTCAGGTCCGGGAACTCGGCCAACAACCTGAGGTACTTGTCCATACCAGACAGCGAACCTGACAGCCCGTTGTACGCTGCTTTGCCAAGCGTACACACAAGGGAGGAAAACGTCAAGGCATCAACCAAGCGTTTGTTTCCCACGTCCACCAGGAGCCCGTGAGCACATAAAAAATCTGCCCCGAGGAGGGGAAAAGAAATGTCTGCTATGACAAAATCCCAGTTGAACCGCTGCCCCCCAACACATAAACACATCGGCCTCACGCCATAAGTGCGGATGGGGCTGCCATTAGCTGTCGTCAACTGCGGTCCGTGCCCCCCTCGAGCGACGTCCTCCCTCGACGCAGGAAACACGCTCCGCTGAGCGCCCGTGTCACAGAGAAACCGGCTTCCCGAGACACTGTCGCTAACGAAGAGCAGCCTGCTAACGAAGAGCAGCCTGCTAACGAAGAGCAGCCTGCTAACGAAGAGCAGCCTGCTAACGAAGAGCAGCCTGCTAACGAAGAGCAGCCCGCTCGTGCCGCCAACGCTCAGGGCCACTACCGAGCGCCGGCCCTCTCGTTTCCCGGAGGCTTGTAGCTGCAGGGAGCGATGCACTTCTTCGCCTTGGCCCCGAACCGCGCGTGGTAAAAACATTCCCCCGCGTCCCCACGCCGGCCTGGAACCGCCGCGGTCTGCTCCTCCCAAGCCCTCCTAACCGGCGAGGGAGCACTGAGCGTTGCAGCTAGCACATCTGCACCGGGCTGCTGGGTCGCCAGGAAAAAACGGTCAGCCTCCTCAGCCAGGGCGCGGGGTTCAGTAATGGTCGTGTTGGCCAGCGCCGTCTGAACCCGGGGCGGCAAGTGGCGCAGGAACGTCTCCACGAACAAAATCCGGGGATCCTCCCCCCCAGCAGATTCAGCATCTTCTCCATGAGCTGGGACGGCTTGCTGTCCCCCAAACTCTGAATATCCAGAATCTGGCGTGCCCTCTCCTTAGCAGATAAGCTAAATGTCTTAAGGAGAAGGGCTTTAATCGCCTCATATTTGCCGTGGCG
>CM051018.1:22871113-22918613 GCA_027704905.1 Muraenolepis orangiensis
ATATTATTAAACCACTTATTGATGTACTACTCCATTGGCATTCGATATATGAGCATATATATATATCTATATATAGATATATATCTATAGACTCTATATATATCTGTATATATCTATATGCAAGCCTTCCAGCTGAGAGTATTGAGAGAATTTTGGCAACAAGGAATATGTAAGAAATGTGGGGCATTGAACAGACAGATGATTCTAGATGTTGTGTGGAGATGTATCACATCTGTTTCCACTTTCCTCATGTTGTCCGTTTTTGGAATGGTGTGCAGAAATTGCTATTGAATTGCAATATCAGTTGTTATATTGATATACAGGCTTCTGATTGGCTGGAATATATATATATATATTTGTATAAAACATTTTGCACTTTTGTATACTTTTGAACATTGTCTCCTACTTTGTATTGCGATCTATCTATCTATCTATCTATCTATCTAAAAATCCCCTGCTTCTGATTGGCTGGAATAACCCCGGCTCCTGATTAGCTGAAAAAAAAGCTTCTGATTGGCTGTTTTCGGACAGTATACTTATAGTTATCCCAACTCATTGTAAATCCTGTTGCATTGATTTCTATATATTTTCTCATTGAACAATTTCTGCACGGCACTGCTACTTTCATTTTACTGCACATCCTGAATGTGAATGTGACAAATAATGTTCTTGAATCTTGGATCTTGCCTTCATGTCCAATCAGGAGTCCCACATTCCCTTCTTGATGACATCCAGGGTTTCACCATTAACCTAAAAACAAATGCATGTTATTGAAATATGTCATTCCGTAAAATGCGGTACAGTTGGTGGTCAAGATACAGACACTAACATGACTTACTGACCAGTGGCAATTTGGTGCAGAGCTGATTTTCTTAACTTGGAAAAAGTTTAGAAACGCGTTGTTTTCTCCAAGATCGCGTTGTTTTCTGTTATGTCGCGTTGTTGTCTCTAATCTCGCGTTGATTTCTATAATCTCGCGATTATTCTCTAATGTTGCGTTGTTTTCTCTTATCTCTATATTCTGTCTTACTCAAAAAAGGCGGCAGAGAAATACAGAGACGTCTCTGTATTTCTTTAGTTTTTTTCAACTTATAACATACAGACATGAGTTTGATGAACGTTGACAACCCAGACAAAACTCACAATTAGTCAAGACAATGGATAACTTTAAAAACATGCCATGACAAGTTGAAGAGAATAAATCAGTTCATGTAACTTAATCGGGCTATCATTGTTTACAGTGTGGAGCATATATTAATATTGTTTAATGCTGGATTACCCAGCATTTCAAGTTTTGCATTATGATATGACATTATTTATACATTATGCATATGACAGTCATCTAAATTGACTGTATAAAAGAATTGCGCACAATAACAGAAAACCACGTAGCCTACTTACTATGTCTGTTGATTACAAAACCATCATAAATACATTACGCTTCGTTTTATTGGCCTTCCAAATGGCGTTCATTTGCAGCTGCAGAAATGTGATCTCATATGAGGATTACGCACTTTGAATATTTTTCAGGAGCGTAATCTGCAACGACCAGGACACGTCCCTGGTGCCGGTCGGACTCCCCGTCGACACGTTGAAGCTGCGCATCGAGAAAACGGCCATCCAGCGGATACCGAGTGAAGCCTTCAGCTACCTCTCCGGGCTGGAGTTCCTGTGGATGTCCTTCAACGCGCTGTCCGCCCTGAACCCGGACAGCTTCCGCGGCCTGGTCAACCTGGAAGAGCTGCGCCTGGACGGGAACGCGCTCACCACATTCCCGTGGGAGTCCCTGGCGGATATGCCCAGTCTCACGCTGCTCGACTTGCACAACAACCGGCTGACATCGCTTCCGGCGGAAGCCACCTCGTACACGAAGAACCTCACCTACCTGGACCTGTCCAGCAACAGTCTCCAGACTCTCCCCGCCGAGCTGCTCGCCACCTGGCTGGCGGTTACCCCGGCGCCATGGCCCGAGAGCTCCAAAGTTATACTAGGTAACACAAAAAGTAGAACACATTGTTAAGTTCATCATATCTTCCACATAAACATGGGAATACCCACGCCTAATCAGTTGATTACATGTGGTATATTGTGGTATTTTTTGATTTGGAATACCCAAATCAAACACATTTACTTTAGGATCACCAAATCAACATCTCAAACTGTGATGCGACCTCTTTTTTTCCAGCCGTTATTCACTTCTTATTTTATTTTTTAACTCATCCCCTCAGGTCTCCATGACAACCCGTGGGTGTGCGACTGCCGGATTTACGACTTGGTCCAGTTCCAGAAGTCGCCGACTCTCTCGGTGGTGTTCATCGACACCCGACTTCGCTGCTCGGCTCCCGAGAGTGAATCGGGGGTCCTGTTCAGTGACGCCGAGCTGCGGCGGTGTCAACTCCCGCGCATCCACGCGGCCGTGGCGCGGGTCCGGAGCGCGGTGGGAAGCGGAGTGCTGCTGCGCTGTGGCACCGTGGGAGTCCCCATCCCCCAGCTGACGTGGCGCCGGGCGGACGGGAAACCCATCAACGGAACAGGTACGCTGCCCCGAGGTTCTTTATGTTCACGTGGCGGTCATAATCATCTTTAAGCCACGGTTCCTGCTTTTGGCAAAATGCATGTTTTTTTTACAGATTCCTACTATCGCTGAGCAAGATGATAGTTGTGCTGTATGTAGGCCTGTATACCTAGAGTATCATGAAAGGATCACTATTGCATCACTCATTGATCCTGTTGCTGCTGGTCTTTCCATTCCATTCCATTATCATTTAGCGGACACTTTTTTCCAGAGCGACTTACAAGTGCCTTTAACATAGGTAGGCAACATAGGGAATATTCGTATATATATACATTTTATGTTTTAATGTCCACGTATTTCTCAACGTTTGAAAGCTCAATTCTCGTTAACTTTTTCTGACAGACTGAAACTTGTTCCTTCTACATCAGAGCGTCAGTTTGTCTCCTCTCTGTCCTCCGTAGTCCACCAGGAGATCTCCCAGGAGGGCATCACGTGGTCCATCCTGAGTGTGCCCGCCGTGTCGTACCGGGACGCGGGGAAGTACGTTTGCACGGCCGCCAACTACGCCGGGAACGCCGAGGCCGTCGTCTCCCTCACGGTGTTTGTTCCCAAACCGGGCGGCAGTCAAATCGCTGTCAAAAAACCCAGGGCCAAGAAACCCGACCAGATGGGCAAGGCCGCCTACCAGGAAAAGCTTGTCGCCAGATACGTTCCGACCTCCGCCCCTCGACCTCCACCGCCGGAAACTACCGGACCTCTGCCGCTGGGAGCCGCCGCCCCTCCGACCCTCGAGCCTGGGATGGCGGCGGTCGTTGCTTCGGACGGCTCAGACGACCCGACAGCCTCCGTCGGCAGTCCCTCCGCCTCTTCCAGCCAGGAGGGACTGCTGGACCTGGAGAAGACCAACCTGAGCAATCTGGCGGCCAACACCTCCGCCCTGCGGCAGGACCCCGACCGGGTGGTGCGCTCCGTGAAGGTGGTGGGCGACACGGACAACACCATCGCCCTGAACTGGAGGGCGCCCAAGGCCAAGAACACCACGGCGTTCAGTGTCCTGTACGCAGTGTTCGGCGAGCGGGACATGAGGAGGATCAATGTAGGCGCCGGGCAGAACCGGGTCACCATCGAGGGGCTGGTGCCCCGCACCAAGTACATCGCCTGCGTGTGCGTCCGCGGGCTCATCCCCAAAAAGGAGCAGTGCGTGATATTCTCCACAGACGAGGCGGCGAGCGCCACAGGCACCCAGAGGCTCATCAACGTCATCGTGATCACGGTGGCGTGCGTGATCGCCGTGCCGCTCACCGTGGTCGTGTGCTGCGGCGCCCTGAAGCGACGCATCCAGAAGTACTGGGGCAAGAAGCCCAAGGACATCCAGGACTCCTACGTAACATTCGAGGAACTCTCGCCCGCCACCAAGGCCAAGGGCCTGGAGGGCGAGTACCTGACCAGGCTAAACCCGGAGGAGTCTAACCGGCTGCTGTCCGCCCGCTCAAGTCTGGACTCGGAGGCCACGGCCAAGATTGAGGGCCAGCCCGATGAGTACTTCTGCTGACATTACGCTCCAGCTTCAGCACCCGCCGAAGTGCGCCATCTTCCCGGTGCCCGCCTCCATCACTCTTCTCCTCCTCCCCATCAGCACTGGTATCAGCATCATCAACAGAACCCGAACACACGTCCGCCTCATCCTCCCCTTTCTCCTCCTCCGCCCGATCCTTCGCCCCAGCGGCACCCTCCTCATCCTCTTCATTATCATGAAGAGAACCGTGACACACATCCTCCTCATCCTCCGCATTATTATCAACAGAACCCAGACCCACATCCTCCTCCTCCTCCTCCTCACCCTGCTTCGTCCGGTCGCCCGCCCCAACAGGAGCAACACCCGCACACTCGCCACTACCTCCCCACTGGCCCCCACCGTCGTCTCGAGGGCAGCCACCCGTCCACCCGCTCACACACCCCACAGCCCCGGGACCCCTCCCCGCCGCGGGTACCCACTCGATGGGTCATCCCCCCGACACCACCGCCACCGCAGCGGGTCAACTTCTGTCAGAGGACATTCGCACGGTGCACCATCATGGAAATATCAGTTTAGGAGAGGAGGACTTTGGAGGATGACGCTTTAAGAGGATTGGATGATTGGCACGTCCGTAGGTGTCACACACAGTGTAAGGGCTGGAGTCCATGACAAGGATGAGTGCAACAACCGATTTACCTTTGTGTACAGAGTCATGTGTAAACAACCAAAGCCTGCTAAGTAAACACTTAAAGGGATAAAGAATACCGATGTGCAACCGACGAAGACAAAGATGCGGCATCGACACACACACACACACACCTACCACAGGAAGCAGTGACGCTGAAGCTGGAGAGATATGGGCAGAGAGGACTATGAGACTTTGTGTAAATAGGCAGCGATGGACGTGAGACGTCTGACGACAAACGCCATCGTATCGTATCATGTCTCTCATCATGATACGCTCCCCTGTTTTGTGCCATCTCCCATATACATATAGATCTATTTATCCGCTTCCCAAGTATCTTTATTTGAATAGATTGAAATAAACTTTTATATTTACAGTTGTTTATTGTCATTTTGTGTGTTCTCATCTGTGGTTCCGTGAAGCGTGAAGAGATAAAGGTTAGGATAAAGGTTAATCTTAAAGATTTCATTTTTTTGGCCGCATTTCTTCTAATCCATCTAAGCAAGCATGATCGAGTGATTGTGGACATTTGGGTTCAAACCTGTGAACCTTTCCGGCCGGGAGTCATTCAAAATAGCAAGGTTGTGGTTTTGAACCCCGATCTCCACTTAAGTCTGGGCATCGTGGAGCAGTCAGTCCTAACCTACTGTACCTGCTCCCTTTAATGACCACAATCTGAATTCACTGGAAGTCACTTTGGCTAATCTTAAATAGAAATAGAACTCCATAATCAATCCTATTTAGTTATCCATGTATCCATCTAATGGATTACCAAATGTTTTTTGAGCATCTGCGTTCGGCCCGGTAAGGAAGCCGGTTTGGGGTCGGTGGCTGTTGTTAGGTCACTACAAAGAGTTATTTACCTGGCAGCCATCTTTAGTGCCGTCTCTGTTCTTTAGTGCCGTCTCTGGCGGGGGGGGGGCAACGGTGGATAGGGTCAGCCCTTCCGCCATCGTCAGGTGTTAAGTAGGTATGCTTGTTCCTGAGACCTGCAGTACATCCCTCCTCCTTGTGTCTTGCGTAGATCACCAGGGATTATTTAAGACTAAGCTGTCTTCTCTCGTCTCCAACATTCAACATGCCTTACCCACCAATGTAGCTCGCACAGTGTGGGGGCATTGTATCGGACTATGGACATATTTCGTAACCTGCTATTCCTAGTTTTGTTGAGCTTAGACTCCTGCGTTTGTGGTTCTCTGGCTCAATGTTTGACTGGGTGCAGTTGCGTGGCAGACCGTAATGGAAGGTAAGGAGGATTGACCCTGAATAAGCTTGTGTTTTCACTGTGTCAATGGTACATTATTTTTGAGCTATGTAAAAGTTTATTATTAATTTATTGTAATTACAAATTGCTTTATATTGAATATTGAACTTCCATTGAATGTCTTACATTTGTATACTTTATATGGATATTTAACCTACACTTTATTATCCAGAATATTATAAATGTTCTAATCTTGATTTGTGAATGTAAATCATAATATAAGTAGAATAGGAAAGTAACGCCTATAGAAGAAGGTGGAGTAGAAGAGTAGGCCACTTAAACCAGTTTTCCCTCCATCTTAGGTCCCTCATATGCATGGAGGAGAGCGCTTTCGGAGCCATACCGGGGAACATTCCGGCTGACATGGTCAAAATCCGCATAGAAAAGTCTCACTTCACTGAGGTTCCCAAGGGAGCGCTCTTAACCGTCCCCCACCTGGAGAACCTGTGGCTGAACTTCAACGACATCACTCTGATCAACTCAAAGGCTCTCGAGGGACTGAGGAACCTGACCGAGTTGCGTCTCCAGGGGAACAAACTGCGCTCTGTGCCGTGGACTGCGTTCGAGGACACGCCGGCGCTGAAGATCCTGGACCTGAAACACAACCAGCTGGACGTGCTGCCCGAGCACGCGCTCAAACACCTGCCCGGCCTGACGTACCTGGACCTGTCTTTCAACCGGCTCACGGTCATCTCCAGGGAGGTCTTCCTGAACTGGCCGCTCTACCGGAAGCTACGGGGTGCCAGCGGGCGGGAGACCTCCTCCTCCTCCGCCACCACGCCCACCGTGGTGCTCGCCCTCCACGACAACCCGTGGCTCTGCGACTGCCGCCTCACGGGCTTCGTGGCATTCACCCAATCGCTCGGGCCGCCCATCCTCCTGATGAACTCCTACCTGACCTGCTCGGGGCCCGACGTCAGGGCGGGGAAGTTCTTCCACGAGACGGCGCTGGAGGGCTGCGCCCAGCCCGTGGTTACCACGCCGTCCGCCCGCGTCACCGCGCCGCTGGGGGCCAACGTTACGCTGCAGTGTCTGGCGCGAGGCCGGCCCCCGCCCACCGTACGATGGACATACGGCCTGAAGGTCATCCGGGGATTCCGTGGTGAGAGTCCCGACGTGTCGCCGCGGCGACTGGTGACGCCGCTTAAGGCGCCTTGGTGTCATTGCGAAGGCAGGTCATAAGGAGAAATGTCAAAGTAATGTAAAGGAACGCGACTGTAGGTAGCAAAAGTCGAATCCGGAAGGTGTTTTAAGCGATTTAGACCATTTTTTAGGTCCCGAAAAGAGGACATGTCCGGGAAAAAGAGGACATCTGGTACCTGCTCCCTCAATGACCTTTTTCAGAATTCACCGGAAGTCACTTCATAATATAATTATAAATATAAATACAACTCAAATCAATCCTATTTAGTGTATCCATGTATCCACGGTATATCGATTTACATTTACACTGTTACTATTTTATGCCTGTATGAATGAAGGGTCTCGCCGTGGCTTTTGCCAATAACAAGAGGAGGACGACGAGGATATAGCTAGAGATATTAGCCCGTCCCCGCGCTTAATCACAGCTGATTCTCATAATCTGCAAGTACGTGGCTGATGTTGATTAGGAGATGTTGGAGATTACTGCGGTGGAGCCCCTAATGCCAGCGTGTGTGATGGCCGACTGTAATTAACCAGCACGTCGCCATGGCAATGTTAACCCTCCGTAGGGCGCAGTCTTAACTCCAGAGCCGGTTGACCCGCTAAAGTTAATTTAAATTGACTCTCGGCTTTAAATGAAACTGTCTGTGGATGATTGATGTGAATGTGTGTATATACTGTTTACTGTGCATATTACGTTAGACATTCGAAGACAGCTGGGTGGCAGAGAGTCTGCTCATATGTGTACTTATGTGTGTGTGTTTGTGTGTGTGTGTGTAGGCTATTTCTGTGTTTGTGTTTATGTGTGTGTGTATGTGTAGGCTATTTGTCTGTGTGTTTGTGTGTGTGTGTGTACGCTATTTGTGCGTGTGTTTGTGTGTGTCACACAGGTCTGTGTTTTTTGTGTGTCTGTGTATGCGTGTGTGTGAGAATGTGCTATCCATTTCCACCATGAGATCGCTATATGACAACATAGCATCTCTCTCTCTCTCTCTCACTCTCTCTCTCTCTCTCTCTCTCTCTCTCTCTCTCTCTCTCTCTCTCTCTCTCTCTCTCTCTCTCTCTCTCTCTCTCTCTCTCTCTCTCTCTCTCTCTCTCTCTCTCTCTCCTTGTCCTCCCAGAGTCCCAGGAGCTGATCGACAATGACATCATCAGAGCCAGCCTGGTCATCCCAGCACTCCACCCGGTGGACCGCGGTGTCTACACCTGCAGCGCACTCAACTTCCTGGGCAACGCCTCCGTCAGCATCGCCCTGGAAGTGCCCCACCCCCCACGACCCTCCACCACCACCACCGCCGCCGACGGGCCCGAACCGCCAAGAGACCCCAAGGTTCCCCGGCCCCCCAGCGAGGACCAGAACGTCTATATCGACATCCGCATCGCCAGGCAGACGGTGCGGGGCATCAGCATCGAGTGGCAAGCCGCGCTTCGGCGGCCCGCCGAGACCTGGTTCACCGTGCACCTGGGCCCCTCGGGCGGTCCGCCCGACGCCATGCAGGCGGTGCACGTGGGCCCCGGGGTCCGCGCCTACGCCGCCTCCGGCCTGGCGCCCGCCACCGGGTACGACATCTGCGTGGCGCTGCGGGGCGGCGGCCCCCGCTCCGGCCAGTGCCTGGCGTTCGTCACGGGCAGCGACGTGACGGAGAAGGAGCAGCGGGAGAAGCTGATCCACATCGTGGTGATCGTGCTGGCCATGGTGCTGGCGGTGCCGGTGGGGATGTACGCCTGCACCACGGACGCCAAGCTGGCCTGCCCCGTGGCGGGCGTGGCGTCGGCCTGGAGAAGCAGGCTGCAGAGGGGCGGAGGAGGAGGACTGGGAGGCGGAGACGGAGGAGGTGGGGGCCACGAGAGGGGGAGGCAGGGGACGTTCGACAGCCTGCAGGCGGCCAGTGAGGAGGGACTGGTGAACCGGGAGTCCAGCGAGGACCAGAATCGGAAGTTGAGGAGGCGGTCCGACGACCGGGAGCTGAAGGACAAGCAGGAGGACTCCAGCAGACTCCCCGCTGAACTCTATTAGTGTGACCCAACACAGCTGGGGGATCTGTTTTGGATTGGACCAGTTTTCTTTTTTTAAGTCTCTTTTTTCTTCTACGTTTTCCTTCATCTCATGCAGAATAACATCCCAGTGTATGGCTGTTGTGTTAAGAGGATGCTGAAGCTTGTAAAGTCACAACTAAGTTTCTGTCAAATATTTTAAAGCATGTCATCAATACTGTACAGTTATTTGAGCAGAATAATATAAAATGCTCATACAAAATAATAATAATAAATATTATTATATAATTTATTTTAATATTCTCTCTTCCTTTATTCTAGGCCCGGGAGAAACCATGCTGAAACCATACTAGTGATCTGTGGATGAATGACTGATAAGCGTTTAACGTTTTTTTGCCTATTTTGATCGTGTTATATTTAAATGTCAATTGTACATTCAATGACTGGACTGTAAACAAATTAACCGTGTACTTTATTGCTCTTCTGTGACTTTCATGTTTTCTTGTGATACCTTTTAAAAGCATTAAATATATGCAACATACAGTGTGTACCTGTGGGCCTGTGGCGGCACCATTTAATAACATTCAATATTCACTCCTAATGCCACCTTCTACGTTATGCTAAGAATCTTACTGTAAACTGATGGTCTTTGCCTTTGTAAGGACAATAATAATTCCGATAGCTAACTAAAATGGATAGATATATTATTTATTTTATTTCTTTGTCTACTGAAACTAAACTAACTTTACCATTTAGCATAATGACACAGTGAAACAGATACAGTGAAACACTTACAGTGACACTTTGTGAAACACATACAGTGAAATACAGTGAAACACTTACAGTGCAACAGACAGTAAAACACAAACAGTGAAACACATACAGTGAAACACAGTGAAACACTTACAGTGCAACAGACAGTAAAACACAAACAGTGAAACAGACAGTGAAACACAAACAGTGAAACACATACAGTGAAACACAGTGAAACACTTACAGTGCAACAGACAGTAAAACACAAACAGTGAAACACATACAGTGAAACAGACAGTGAAACACATACAGTGAAACAGACAGTGAAACAGACAGAGAAACACAAACAGTGAAACACATACAGTGAAACAGACAGTAAAACACATACAGTGAAACAGACAGTGAAACACATACAGTGTAACAGACAGTGAAACAGACAGTGAAACACATACAGTGTAACAGATACAGTGAAACACATACAGTGTAACAGATACAGTGAAACACATACAGTGACACATAGTGAAACAGATACAGTGAAACACAGTGAAACAGTTAAAGTGAAACAGATACAGTGGAAAATACAGTGAAGCACAAACAGACAGTGAAACACATTGAAACCCATACAGTGAAACTCATACAGTGAAACACAAACAGTGAAACACATACAGTGAAACAGACAGTGAAACACAAACAGTGAAACACATACAGTTAAACAGACAGTGAAACACATACAGTGAAACACAGTTAGTGAAACAGACAGTGAAACAGTTACAGTGAAACACATACAGTGAAACACAGTTAGTGAAACAGACAGTGAAATAGATACAGTTAAACAGATACAGTGAAACAGACAGTGAAACACAGACAGTGAAACAAATACAGTGAAACAGATACAGTGAAACAGTTCCAGTGAAACACATACAGTGAAACACAGACAGTGAAACAGACAGTGAAACACAAACAGTGAAATAGATTCAGTGAAACACATAAAATGAACCAGATAAACCCTTGATGAATCCTTCTCTTTTTTTTGGTTCGTTTTACGGCCAGACGCTGGACCCACATTAAGTACGGGGCGAATGCGTCAGTGCCTCCATGTGTGTGTATCTGAAAAGGGCATCGGCCCACATGTGTAATCTGGCCTTCTGCGTCATCCCACAGCTCTCTGATGACAGACGGCACCACGGATATCAATCGTCCAATGGCATTGTTCATTTGACATAATTCCACACAACGCCTCTCTCTCCATCAACCCCCCACCACCCCCCCCCCCCCCCCCCCTCGTCCTCCATCTCATTGGACGACAACAACAAGCCCACCCCAGCCTCATCCCAACTGTGACGCAAGAAGATCAGTTGGTATCCGTTAGATCCAGGCAGGATCAGTTCGGAGTACAAACAACAACACAATTGTAAGGACACGTCCGTCTGCCCGTCTGTCCATCGATAGGTCTCTCAAAACGTATTGAGTAAAAAAAACCACCAAAGATATATGCTGTATGTATGAACATACATCTGCACGATAACACACATTCCCCATCTGTCCTCAAAGACTTGGGCGGCCGTGTCCTTTTAGGGGCGGATAACTCAGTCTGGTTGGGACTTGACTTGGCTCAAGTCCCCGAAACACCTGGGCCCTGCCCTGCCGCTGCCCTCGAGCAAGGCACCAGACACCCCTACCCTGCTCCCCGGGCAGCTGTATATACAATAGCTGCCCCACTACTCCTAATACTAGGATGGGTTAAATGCAGAGATACACATTTCACTGTGTGTGTACATGTATGTGACCAATAAAGAGGATTTAATCCTCCAGATTAAGGTTTTGATTTTATACTTTGAAATGTCCCAAATATCACCTCATCATCGGGTGTCATCGCTTTCTTTAATTCTGGTGCACCCAAATGCTCTTTGGACGTTGATAATCCTCTGTGGAAGAGCTCTGTAACCCGGGCTCCTCCTCCTCCTCCTCCTCCTCCTCCTCAGCTCCTCAACGTCCCTCCTCCCCTCCCTCCTCCTCCCTCCCTCCTCCCTCCTCCTCCTCCTCCATGCTACAGTATAAAACATGCTCTGTAACCCGGGCTCCTCCTCCTCCTCCTCCTCCATGCTACAGTATAAAACATGCTCTGTAACCCGGGCTCCTCCTCCTCCTCCTCCTCCTCCTCCTCCTCCTCCATGCTACAGTATAAAACATGGTCTTTAACCCGGGCTCCTCCTCCTCCTCCTCCTCCATGCTACAGTATAAAACATGGTCTTTAACCCGGGCTCCTCCTCCTCCACCTCCTCCATGCTACAGTATAAAACATGGTCTTTAACCCGGGCTCCTCCTCCTCCACCTCCTCCATGCTACAGTATAAAACATGGTCTTTTGGACCATCTTTCTGCTCACCCTCCTCTAGTTTGTCAAAGCAGCTGGAAACAGCATAACGTCTGGGTCTCTTGTGTGTGTATAAACAATATCTAGACACATACCCTTTTATAGCTGCATTGCTTGCCTTGAAATGCTGATAAAAATATAGAAATAATACAATTTGAAATATAGAAATATACATATACATGTAATAAATTATAGAAATAATTAGTGTGATACATTATATGGGCTGATGCCTTGTTCCACGCGTAAGATGACGGGAAATGATTAAACCTGGCATTTCTCATATCGATGATTGAAAATTGAAAGTCACTCACGTATCGCATGGCCGAACTATTTCAGATGACAGATGTACTTTTGGTTTTGAGCCAGAGACGCAATATTGTACACAAGATGGACACGTTGCTTCTGGGATTAGAGAGAGTAATCTGCAATTAATTTCATGTTTTATGTAATTTTGGAATGGTGTGCATGTTGAGCAGAGGACACGGACATAATTATCCACCGACTGGTTCGGGGAAAATGTACAATTGGTTGTGCGCACAAAATCATTTTGGAATGGGGAAAATCATCTAGAAATATGAATACACTTTCAAGGTCGTTTGCTATAAATCCAAAGGAAACGTGATCTTCTCACCCATCTCTTACTGTTTTAAATCCTTTTTACAGATGCAGTATATTTCTTAAAGGATTTTCTTATAATTCACATTACTATGGTTTCTGCTAACTCTCAATTTGCTATCTTGAATAAATTGTCATCTTATTGACTAGCACAAAATCCCCCCCAAAAAACATAAAATATATAGATAATACAGAATCATTTTCAATACAAAGCACTATGCTATTTCTTATTAGCCCAATCATTCTGCTATTATGTTGAGAGACAGACAACAACACAAAAAAGATGGAAGAAAAGTCCATTAAACCTTTATTCGTCCTGCTGATCTCACGCTTGTTGACAAAGCCTTCCAGCAGGGAGCCTTTCAGCCTAATTGGCTTCTGTCTTCAGGCTTAAGATCCTGGTCAACAACCTCCAGAAGCTAAATAAAGAACACTTTAATGTTTATTACATCAGCCATGGAGAAAAAGACAGTTTCCTTAGTTGATCCTGTTTAGTAAACAGTTACGACACAGTTATAATAAGTGTTAAGCCAAGAGTCAAATGGTCGATCAATGGTTATTAATCAGAACCCCAAAACAATACAGGAAAATACATGGAAAATACAATACAAATGAATATAAATTAAAAACATTGGTACACTTTGGTAATAAAGCCAGTATGGAATGGATTTAACTTTGGAATCGATATTAAACACTGACTCGCAAATACAGATTTAAGAGACACAGAAGAACGCACTGACACACACACACACACACACACACACACACCCACACACACACACACACACACACACACCACACACACACACACACACACACACACACACACACACACACACACACACACACACACACACACACACACACACACACACACACACACACACACACACACACACACACACACACACACACACACACACACACACACACACACACACACACACTAGTATGGGTTCCGCAGCCTCTTCTGCTCCAGCTTCATCTTGAGCTCGGACACCAGTGCCTTGTTCATCAGGTCCTCCTTGCTCCGCTGTTTCCTCTTGGCCTTGGTCGCCAGCGCCCCGGACACGGTGGGCGGGGCCCAGGCCGCGCTCCCCCTCCCCCGCCGCCACCTGGTACCGCCAGCCCGGCGGGGGGAGGGCGGGGGCGCACGGGGGGGGAGGAGGCGGCGGCGGCGGCGGAGGCTGAGGACTCCAGAACACTCCCACGGCCCCCGGCCCCCCCGGCCCTCCCGGCCCCCCGGCCCCCCCGGCCCTCCCGGCCCTCCCGGCCCTCCCGCCACGTTGTTGTTACAGTTGACGTTGTCCCCCGGCGCCTCCCCCTTCGCCACCTTCCCCTCCTCCCCCTCCCCCTCCCCCTCCTCCCCCGTGGAGACGGAGAACTTGTCCCCCGGGTTGGCCCTCCCCCTCCTCCCCCAGAAGGGCTTGGGGAGGGTCCAGGTGGAACTCGTCTTCTGGGGCCGGCGCTTCAGGCGGCGGCTGGGCAGCACGCGGTTGGACTTTTTGTTGCGCAAGAAGGTGGCGGTGGAGATGGTCACCGTGGCGACCAGCAGCAGGCTAATGACCCCGGCCAGCATGGCCAGGATGTGCAAGGGCTTGTCTCTACTCTGCATTAAAAAGGTGGCCAGAGGCCCACCCACCAGTTGGGTCTGTGAAAGAGCACAGGGAGAAGACTGATGAATAAACACACTTCAGTCTTTATGTTTTGGATCTGTCTGTCCCCACCTGTCCCCGTTCCTCTTGTACTGGTCTGTCCATAATAAAGGAACCATAGTGTCCAACTAGAGCTAGGGGTTGACTGTCCACTGGAGCAACAGTGGACCTTTTTTTGGGGGGGATTTTGATGGGGATTTAGAAATATCTTGACAAACTTACAATTTAAGCAATACCTCTTTTTTTTAACTTTGTTATTGCTTTTCATTTGACCGATTTTCATGTCAAGACAAGATCAGAAGGATTTGTGAATTAAGTGTTTTTTCAATGATTTTGTGTTGCTAGGCAGACTAGTTCCAGAGCTTCAGACAAAGATTCAGTGTTTCCCGCTGTCCTCATGCATGTGTGCCCTAACTGGATGAATGTATTAAAATACCAAACCATTCAGGGCCAGATTTCTATTGTGCTTCTGTACTCGTTTACAGACTCAACTAATCCAAATCCAATGAAAAAAAAGGACTAAAAAGCTAATTTCCGTGTGATCTCAAAGCCTCAAAGCCTCCTAATGATCTTTCTGATCTTGCCCTGAGGGTGGACCCGTGTCTTTTTAACAGACTTCCAGTATATTAGCGTCGAAACCAAGATTGTCACTGAAATGGCCAGGGAGAGCAGAGTCGCGAACATCCCATACACAGCCGCCGGTCGTTTTCTTAGGCCCAAGAAATATGAGAAAAATCGGGATTTGACCTGAAAAAACAACAATGGCAGGCGTGTGAAATGGTGTTTTTCTGTGAGCTTCAGCTTAACACAGCCCTCGCATACACGGTTGACTTTCTCCTCAGATTAAAAGCGTTGTTCGCTTTCTCCCCGAATCAAACGGCAGATTGTATTCATTTAAGCAGACGCTTTCATCCAAAGCTACAAGAGAAGCGTTAAGGGTGGAAAATTATGGTCTGCAACATCCACTGCGTTTGGCGAAAAATGTCCAAGATAAGATGGACCATTGATGTGATGGCCAGGAACGTGTTCTCCAAAGCAAACCGATCATAATAACGCCGGGACCTTATGAGAATATCGGAGTCAGTCTGGCGGGTGGGAGTTTAAACCCATCGGGGTAGGATTTTAACCCTCAATCCACTAGACTATCTCCTGTCCCCCCTCCCCCGCTATCATTTCAGACATGGTTTTCATCTTCATCCGTACACACACATGGTAGATACCGGTCTACAGTGGACCTGAACTCACCGCTTCCGTGATGTCGATCTTGACCACGGCGGTGGTGCTGAAGGAGGGCTGGCCCTGGTCCCGGGCCTGGACCACCACGGACCAGGTGCACTCCTTCTGCTTGGTGATGTTCTGGACGATGGCCATGGACTTGATGTAGGGCTTGAGCACGATCTCCCCCGTAGACGTGTTGATGTCGAAGATGTTGTCAGGATCCGCCCTCATGATGGAGTACTCGATGACGTTGTTGGGCTCCTCCGCGTCGTCGTCCACGGCCTGGAGGATGGCGGATACCACATTGTTTTTGAACGTTTAAAAACGGTCAGCCGTTTTAGTGTGGTGGGCAGAAATGTGACTTCCTAGGCCATGTCAACCCTACGGGGGCTAACTGTGTTGACGTCAATCTATACCTCCATCGTCAGAGCTGGGAGGAGGTTATGTTTTCGCCCCTGTTTGTCTGTTGTTTGTTTGTCTGTTTGTTTGCAAGATCACACTGCGCCGAAATCTGCGCCAAAATACGGAATTGGACTCTTGAATTGTGATGTGCTCCGGCTGCAGCAACTCCGGCATGACGGAGTTTAGCTAAAGTCGTATGTCACTGCACAAACTGCAAAAACTGCAAAAACATTGTATTATACAATGTGACAACGCTAGTGGGCTACGTTTTTAGACACGAAAAACAAGCGTTACTCAATGTACATAAAGGACCTGACTTCCGAGTGCGAAATGCGATAACCATAAGGACGACGACGTCACACTGTATCGTCACCGGCGTGCCGATGACCATGGTCTTCTCCAGCAGGTTCCCGTTGAACTCGGGCGGGTGGTCGTTGAGGTCCAGCACCGTGACGAACACCTCCGCCAGGCTGTACTTTCCCTCCGTGTCCTCCGCCTTCACGTAGAAGTTGTACTTGGAGCGCACCTCCGCGTCCAGCCTGGCCCACGGCTGCGTGTAGATGATGCCCGAGGTGGGCTGGATCAAGAACCTGAGAGATAGATATACACGGCTTGAAGATCCGCAGTGGTGGAGCCACAGGAGTGGCTCCTCCAGCCATGGGTCGGGGGGGAGACATAAGCGGGTCTCAGCAGGGGGCCGAGTGGGTCCCACGGATGGCCGCAATAAACGCATCAATAAAACATATGTGCTTATATGCCTTGTCTTGTTTCCTTCGAACCTTGATGGTCGAATTCTGTCACCTTTTTTTGGTCATGATATTCCTTTTCATGGCTTGAAAAGGTTTGGGAACCCCAGCCCTGTATAGAACGTAGAACATAGCCAAAGCTGATTTATAAATTATATTTGTGACTTAAGTTATATTACTGAAACATATATATTTCTAAGTCAAATATAACTATACCTTTTGTCATCACTTAGGGATGAAACAATGACTTTATCAATGACTTTATCAATGACTTTATCAATGACTAACACAACAATCTATATCTTTATAGGAACACATCACTAGACATCCGGATCTTTCCAGCCAGGTGACGTAGCAGCCCAACGGTCCCTTTGTCCCAAGTGAGGGAAGTGGACACAAAGACCCAAAGGCTATTTCCTCCACCAATCCTATTAGCTGATTAGCCAAGACACGCTCGCCACAGGAATACCTGAGGATAAGTGTGGCCAGGCATCGCGGCGTACAGCAAGAGCTAACATGCTATACAGGCACATAAGTTAGCTCAGGAGACGTTAAAGGTGTACAATCCTGCCCCAAACCCAAATGCTGAATGTTGCATGAACTAATTTAGATGATTAGATGATTTTGATTTCATTACAACAGACATGAAAGGCGGGGCGGGCCTGATCCCTCTTCATTTCTGCTGGGACTAAAACTGGTACAGGAGATGTCCTCCAGATATGTGGTTTCAGGTCAAGTAAACAGAGCCAGATGTAATGTCAATATACAGTAAAGGAGACATGTTTACCATGCTGGGGATGGTGTGAGGGCGTTAACACAGGGGACACAGACACAGAGCTGCCTGAAGCCAGCATCCAGGTGGATGCTGTATTCATGTATGCTTTCTCATATATCGTACGTATATTATTATCCGTACGTATATTATTATCCATACACCCCCAGCCCCTGGGGGCAGCAGCTCCCCCGGCTCCTCCTAGCAAAAACTGTCAAGGTGTCCTTGAGCAAGACACCCTAACCCTAACTGCTCCCAGAGGAGCCCAGATATTGAAAGAAAGCGAGAGAGAGACTAAGACTGAAGTGGCTCAAACAAACAATGTTTTTACTCACAGCTCAGCTCCAGAGCCATACATGGAATATTTAACTTCACCCCATGCACCCGAATCTGGATCTATAGCCTGGAGTAGAGCAGAGATAGAGAGAGGGAAAGAGAGCGGGAGAGAGAGAGAGAGAGAGAGAGAGAGAGAGAGAGAGAGAGAGAGAGAGAGAGAGAGAGAGAGAGAGAGAGAGAGAGAGAGAGAGGGAGAGAGAGAGAGAGAGAGAGAGAGAGAGAGAGAGAGGGAGAGGGAAAACATAGTGGGATGGAGAGAGAGAAAGGGAGACAAAGAGAGAAAGGTCAAAGCAGAGAAAGAGAAAGAGACAGAGACAAACACTGAGAGAGTGAGAGAGAGTTAAACCCAGAGTACTATTCATTCCCTCATGCATTCATCTATTTAGGATTCTGAGGCTCAGTCAGCTTAACAACACGGACTGTGGCGGCAATGTGAGTTTCAGGGCTCAAACTCCTCATTCTCTGTCTCTATCTGTACTGTTGAAACTACTGCGTTGAAAAATAATACATAATCCTTCCATTAAAAAAGAAAGAGATCTGCCATTTATTAATGCCCCAGCTGACGTGAATGAACAGTGGGGAGAGGAGAGGGGAGGGGGCATGGAATTAGTTTTACAGGGGAGAGAGACTTGGGCGGAGAATTGGACTCAATGGGGCATGAAACATCGTCATCATCATCATCACACCATCATCATCATCATCATCATCCCCATCATCACTGTCACCATCATGGCATGTGGCATTCAAAGCATTCAAAGGGCGGGATTTAGCAGTGACCCTAACCCCCCCCTCGGCTCTGCTTTGTAGCTCCTGCTATGGTTCAGTCACCATACTGACGAGAAGCTGAGACTCCAGTTCCCTCTGGGACATGAACGCATCGGGTAACTTAAGCAATGTAAAACATTGAAAATTAACAGGGTGTAGATATTATATACAATATATATATGTTTGTATATCAGAGTAGTCTTAATAAAAATTAAATCAGTCACTTCAACATTGAAATTAATCAATTGAATGTGCTGTATGGCCTTCAGAATGAATTCTCATTGGTTCAGAACAGAACAGAACCAATGTTCTGCCGCTAAGCATTAGCAAAAACCCATGGGAAAAAAATAAAAAGCTGGGATTTTGTATTACACAACAAAATGAAAGTGAAAGCCGTCTGGCTATCTTCCCTCACATGCCCCCTTTGGTTTTTTGCATTGTTAAATATGTAGCATTCTGTTTTTGGGCTGTTGTTGGGACAGTTTAAGGTTGCTAGTGTAACGGCCGCCAGCAGGTGGTGCTGTCCAGTGGTAAACCTCACTCCAGACGCCTAAATAGACGTTCTAGCGAAGAAACATGAGCCTATGCGTTTTAGCTCTCACGTTAGAACGTCGCCTATCAGGTCGTCGGTTCGAGCCTAGTGCGGGACACTGACTGTTACACTAGAAAGCTGGGACAAAACGCTGGCTTACGGTCACCGAGACGACGTTGGAGCCGCCGGGGGAGTTCTCGGGGATCCTGGCGATGTAGAAGTCGGAGGAGAACTTGGGAGCGTTGTCGTTGGTGTCTATCAGGTGGATGATGATGTCCGCCGTGGCGCTGAACTTCTCCGGCGTGTCGACCTCCACCGCTAGGAGCTGAGACCCCAACCACATGTTAGCGTCACCACTTTGGCGTAATCAAATAAACCAATCATTTATCTAGCCTTTGGAATAATTTACCTAGCTAAGAAGTAAATAAATACAGTAATTTATAATAATTTTCCTAACCACATCATTTATAATAATTGACCTAGCTTAACATCATTTATTAAAATTTACCTAGCTTAACATCATTTATAATAATTTACCTAGCCGCATCATTTATAATAATTGACCTAGCTTAACATAATTTATAATAATTTACCTAGCCGCATCATTTATAATAATTGACCTAGCCACATCAGCCGGGACTCAAACAGCTTAACTACCACTACACTACTGTCCGAGTTGGGAGTTGGGATTCCGACCTTGTAGGTGAGAAACTGGTATTTTTCGTAGTCCATGGCGGGGGAGTCCTCCACCAGGATGGTGACCTGGGCTTCGTTGAGCACCGTCTGCGGGACGACCCTCAGCATCTTCCCCGGACCAATCAGCCGCAGGTTGAACTTAGCATTAGCCCCCTGCGAGCACACACCGTCGTTAGCATTCACAAATAGCTAGCGAAACCCCCCCCCCCCCCCCCCAAAAAAACACATTCACCGACATTGACAAAAAACGTCACTGTGGCTACACATTTCCCTGAAATTGATACGCTAAAATTAGACTGAGAGGAACTTCGGCCAACCTGTGATAATTCCTACACGAGCTTATTTAATCAACATTTGTCACAATAACACTGAGAGAGAGAATGAGACGACAGTAATCCCTGTAGTGTTGGCCGTTCAATCACGATAAAAGGCTGGTCTCCTCGTCGCTTCCGTATCATCCATGGGATGGAAACCAATAGCCTACTTTTCACTGTTCCATTTTTTATTCATATTCTGAGCACAGCATTCGAGGTTATGTTTGAGTTGAAGGCCGTTCATTTTCAGTAAGGGGTCAGCCTATCTATAGTCTACAGTACGGAACACATACTTGAGATAGATCGATAACTCTCTAACATGCTAACATGCTCTAACATTGAAATCCCCGACCTCAATCTACTCCAATGAATGATTCAAAAACAGGTTTTGTACAACCCCAGATGGGTTGTGTATGGAATACTAACAATACGCCTTGCTAATATTATAATCTCTAATGTGACATGCTGACAATGTGTTTTGCGAATATATACAAATATGCCAGCGGATATGCTGGCATATCTACCAATGTGCTGTGTAAGTATACACTAGCAAATATGCTATGCTAACAATGCTCTATGCTAATACGAGTGTGTGTGAACAGCTAACAACACTATGGGCTCCAGCGCCACCTGATCACAGTAACTCCCGACGCCTGAATAGACATTCTAGCGCGGAAGCTAGGACCTGTGGTTTTAGCTCTCACGTTAGAACGTCGTCTCTCAAGCCGGAGGTCGTCAGTTTGAGCCCAGTGCGGGACACTGACTGTTATGCTAAAATGTAGCACAATCAATATGCTAGCGAATGTGTGAACCGCTGGTGTGGGCTCTGGCGCCACCTTGTCCGAGTCGTTGACGGTGATGTGCAGGCCCCTGAGGATCTCTCCCTCGGGGGGATGCTCCTTCATGGTCAGCTGGAAGGTGTTCTGGGGGCCATGCTCCCCGTAGAAGGTGGGCGGGTGGTTGTTCAGGTCCACCACGCGGATCACCACCGTGGTCAGCCCCGAATCCATCAGCCGGCCACCCGGACCTACCTCTGAGGCCTGGAGGAGGACACACACACACACACACACACACACACACCACACACACACACACACACACACATACATGCAGCAGGCAGGCAGACACACACAGGGAACGATGATGAATAATAATAATTCAAAAATGTTTTATAGAGCGCATTTCATGACACTCAAAGACACTTTACAGAATTAAATCAGTGTGATACAAGAATAGGTAAAACAACAGGGTTTAAAAACATAAAACCTTGCATTGACTGACATCAAAAAGCAGTTCTGAAGAAGTGATCAGTCATTCAACTTCCACTGTGTGTGTCAAAGTGTTCAAAGCTCCTGCAGTGTGACGCAGCTCACCCGGACTCTGATGTTGTAGATCTCCCTCTTCAGGTTCACGGGGTGAGTGAGCAGCGCCATGCGACCACTAGTCTGGTTGATGCCAAACACACCGTCGTCTCCTGTGGAGAAGAGCGGCACACAAAACCCGCAGGGTCGTTGGTCGGACAGAAGGAGACCACTGACTTAATCACAGTTCACCACTTCTATCTATTTACCATTTCGCTTTTATCCCAAGCGATTTACGGTGAATTAAACTGCATTGAAGAGTGTTTAAGCGGTGTAGAAGCGGGTTGAGCGCGTCCAGATGTATATTAGGGTAAATCAAATCAAATCAAGTTTGCCTGCCACTTTATAAACACCCTCCACCCCAAGAGGTTTGTTAGATTGTAGGAGTTACGATATCACTTAACACACACTTTAATCCAAAGATGCTTTAAGTGAATGTCGATATGCTAAGGAGTGTGTGGGGGTGATGCATCTCGCTCAAGCATTGACAAGCTCAAGGACACCGGGGATCGAACCCAGGAACACTGGGGATCGAACCCAGGAACACTGGGGATCGAACCCAGGAACACTGGGGATCGAACCCAGACAGGGGTGTCACACACTGAACGCCTTTACGTGATGGTGGGAGCTGGTGTAGGATGTAGGTTCTTACCGTCGTCCAGGGAGTAAACGATGGGGTTTGGGTTCCCTGCGTCTCCATCTTTGGCCAAAACGGTGAATATTTCAGAGCCCTGAGAAAACAGGTGTTTGTTGTTTGTAAGTTTTGTGTATTTTAGTCATTTTTTGTCAAGTTTGTGTTAAGAGGTCAAAGCAACCACATTATATCAAGTTTGGATTACATCATATTCATTTAGCAGACGCTTTTGTCCAAAGCGACTTACTATAGTGCATTCAACATACAGTAGGTAGGCAAGATAACTACTAGTCACCAGAAGTCATCAGTGCATCTCCTTCCAAACAAAGAGCCTCCAAGAACAGAACCAGTTCACCAGCTCAGGTGAAAAGTACAATAAGTTGACTCCCTAGATGCCTTGCCTGACTCTACAACTGGTCTCAATTGAAAAGAACCAGTCGTCTCATAGAGTCACTCCACACACTCGGAGTGTGTTGGAAAGAACCAGTCGTCTCATACAGTCACCACACACACTGAGTGACCTAGACCCAGGTGACTCCAACTCACCGGTACGGAGACCTCGTAGACCAGCCCAAAGTAGGGCGTGCCCAGGAAGTAGGGGGGCGTGTCCTGCTGGTCCATCACGTTGACGGTCAGCGAGGCGGAGGACATCATGAACTGTTCCCTCCCGTTGAAGACCCCTCCCCCGTCCTGGGACACGGACCGGTTTCAACATGAGGTTCATTTACATATACTGTATGTGTTATCGTACTTCTTTTAAATAAAACGCTCAAGAGAGATGGTGTATGCAGATGGGTCCGGGTGATGCTCTGGTGATGCTCGCTGCTTTCTTTTGTAATTATTGCCGATTTCACGACTGATATTAGATTAGATTAGATTAGATTAGATTCAAATGTATTGTCATTGCCCAGCACAGTACAGTACAGCGAGTGCAAATGTTGCAGTAAATTGCAAGGTAATATTTCATTAACAGTGGTGAAATAAGATGAAAAAACAGGTATAAAATAACTTATAGAGTAGGTATGATATATGTGCAGAATAATAGGTAAATATACAGTTTATACACGTAAATATATAAGTATAAGTATCAACAGGTAGTGAGCAGGGGTATGCAGTTATATCAACTGTGAGTAGATGTGATCATTTGTCACATTTAGGGTACCTGTGTCGTAGGTTATATAGTAGAGTTTGGATGGATGATAGGAACACGTGATCAGGAAGCTTCAGAGAGGGAACCTCGTGTGGAGTGAGAAGCGTTACCTTGGCGATCACCGTGACAAAGTGTGTTTTGGATTTCTCGTAGTCCAGGGTCTCCCCGGGTCGGATACGCAGGACCCCGCTATGTCTGTCTATAGAGAACAGGCTGGACTGAGCCCCCTGAGAGAGAGAGAGAGAGAGAGAGAGAGAGAGAGAGAGAGAGAGAGAGAGAGAGAGAGAGAGAGAGAGAGAGAGAGAGAGAGAGAGACAGAGAGAGAGATATGGGGGAGGATAGAAATAAAGAGAGGCATAGAAAGAGAGAGTTAACAAAAGGTGCTTTTTTAAGCTCCTTTAAAAACAAACAGATCAACTCGGATAAGGTCAGCACAGAAAGCCTCTCCCTCTCTCTCCCCCTCCCCCTCTCTCTCTCTCTCTCTCTCTCTCTCCCTCCCCCTCTCTCTCTCTCTCTCTCTCTCTCTCTCTCTCTCTCTCTCTCTCTCTCTCTCTCTCTCCTTTCTCTCTCTCTCTCTCTTTCTCTCTCTCTACCTCTCCCTCCCTCTCTCCATCCCTCCCTGCACTCTCCGCTAAAAAGCCCTAAACCTCACGTGAGATTTCCATTCAGAAATGCTCAGATTGACTCGCCATGACAAACCGGGCCCAAACTCGTCAGTCTCCATGAATTAGGCCACATCCTGACCACATGAAACCACCCCCCCCCCCCCCCCAAGTCTCCATTAGAGCCCATATGCCCAGTGGGCTAGCGGCCGGGCAGGTGTAAGCCTGCCTGGGTCCAGATGGGTTCTGTGTCAGCTGTCCTCTGAGTTCTAATAGTCCAAAGTGCCAGAGTGCCCCCCCCCCCCCCCCCCCCCCCCACACACACACACACACACACACACACACACACACACACACACCACTTTAAGCCCCCACTACCCCACACAAATGTAATTGTGACTTAATCCACGGGGCCTCACCAGAGAGCAGACACGCACACACCAAACACACACCAAACACACACCAAACACACACACACACACACACACACATTTGAACACACACGAAAACACACACAAATACACGCATGAACATACACACACAGAAACACATGCATGCACACACACGTGACCATACACACATTAAGCCATGTGCAATACCTGCACATACAGGTACGCAGCACGCACACGCACACACACACACACACACACACACACACACACACACACACACACCCAGGCACGTAAACACACACACACACACAAAGGCACACCAACACACACACTCACACACACACACACACACACACACACACACACACACACACACACACAGGCAGGCCAACACACACTACCTGGAGGTAGTAGTTGACAGACCCCCCGGAGCCTGTGTCTCTGTCCAGAGCCTGGACCTGGAAGAGGCTGCTCCCCGACCGGGCCGTCTGGAAACAGACACACAGGGACATGATCCAGGGTCAGGGGTCAGAGGGCGTCAGGGAGAACCATTCACCAGCTGGACGGCTAGGGGTTGGTTAGCTCTATAGGTTAGATAGCTCTATGGGTTGGATAGCTCTATGGGTTAGATATCTCTACAGGTTAGAAGTCCCTATGGGTTAGATAGCTCTATGGGTTAGATAGCTCTATGGGTTAGAAAGCTCTATGGGTTAGATAGCTCTATGGGTTATATAGCTCTATGGGTTAGAAAGCTGTATGGGTTGGATAGCTCTAGGGGTTAGATAGCTCTATGGGTTGGATAGCTCTATGGGTTAGATAGCTCTATGGGTTAGATAGCTCTAGGGGTTAGATATCTCTACAGGTTAGATGTCCCTATGGGTTAGATAGCTCTATGGGTTAGATAGCTCTATAGGTTAGATAGCTCTATGGGTTAGATAGCTCTATGGGTTAGATAGCTCTATGGGTTTAGATAGCTCTAGGGGTTAGATAGCTCTAGGGGTTAGATAGCTCTAGGGGTTAGATGTGTCTATGGGTTAGATATCTCTATGGGTTAGATAGCTCTAGGGGTTAGATAGCTCTATGGGTTTAGATAGCTCTAGGGGTTAGACAGCTCTAGGGGTTAGATAGCTCTAGGGGTTAGATAGCTCTAGGGGTTATATGTGTCTATGGGTTAGATATCTCTATGGGTTAGATATCTCTAGGGGTTAGATAGCTCTAGGGGTTAGATGTCTCTATGGGTTAGATATCTCTATGGGTTAGATAGCTCTAGGGGTTAGATATCTCTATGGGTTAGATAGCTCTAGGGGTTAGATATCTCTATGGGTTAGATGTCTCTTTGGGTCACATACATGTACAAACAGTGAAATTAGTTTCTCTGCATTTAACCCATCCTAGTATGAGGAGCAGGGGGCAGCTATTGTATATACAGCTGCCTGGGGAGCGGTGTAGGGGTCTGGTGCCTTGCTCAAGGGCACCTTGAGCAAGGCACCACCTGCCCACCTGCCAAGGCACCCACCTGCCCAGGTTCCCAAAGTCCCAGAGACAGACTGAGCTATCCGCAGCTCTTTACATATACAGTGCATACATGCTCACAAACATGCACCCATGCATGCATACACGCATAGTTTTGGTTGGCTTACTTCTAGCACGTCCACAATCGCCGGCATGTTTTGGAATTCAGGTTTTTCATCGTTGGCATCCATTACGAATACTGTCACGCGCTCCACCACCTGGGGAAGAGACCAGGGACCTTCTTACCACAGTGAAAGAACACTCTAGGACAATAAAAAAAGGACCAACTAGTGGTTTCCATGGAGACCATATAGAGTGAAGACATGCTCCACTGTCTAAAACCAACATGTGTGCTTACCTTGCTTCTTCCGTCCGTGATGCTGACCAGAACATCGATGGAATCTTGTTTCTACATGATAAAAAACAAATAGAAATACAAATTGTCTCCGTTTGGTTAGTTTATAAAAAAAACCACTATTGTGGTATAGGGGAATAAATATATGTTGAATCCCAAAATAAACGTAAGAATATCTGTGTGTGTATTTAAAAAAGTCTTGAATTAGGACCACCGCCGTGACCGGTGGTGGTCCATGTAGATGTGAGCGGTGTCACCTCTCGGTCCAGCCTCTCCACCAGAGTGATGTCTCCAGAGACGGGGTCCACTCTGAAATACTGCTTGGAGCCCGGATCGAAGGCCAGGCCGTACCTCACCTCCTGGCCCTCAGGGTCCGTACCGTTGAGGGAGTAGATGTGTGTGCCTGTGGAGAGAATTCATATTCTATTCTTCTATTTCCATATTAAATATCCTTAATTCTCAGGTCATTAAAAGGCTGCGCATCGTGTCGGCCGTGGATGAGGAGAGGCATACAGAGGCATTCATAGGGAGCACGTCTCGTCAAAACCGCGACCTCGTCCTCATCCACACGCCAAACAAAACCCAAACTACATAAATGGTAGATGGCCTGGCATTTATACAGCACTTCTTCCCACCTGTGGTCGCTCTAAGCACTTTACAATTACTGCCTCACATTCACACACACACATTCAGACGTTCATACACCAACAGCCGAGCTGGCTGTTGGTGTATGAATGTCTGAATGTGTGTGTCTTGCTTGTTAGGGTGTCTTGCTCAGGGACACCTTGACACTTGACACTATAGAAGGAGGAGCCGGGGATTGAACCAGCAACCTTCCAGTTGCCAGACAACCAGCTGTACCTCCTGAGCCACCACCTAAACAATTGTGTACCATCTCTGTGTGATATGATAACTCACAGATGATACAGTATGTGGTTGATGACTCGATGCACTGGGCATTGAGATGGTTTTATCCAAAGCAACCAACAGGGAATTCAGATATATTGTCGTTAAAGGACCCGCGAGGCGGGGTAAGGCATTTCGCTCAGGGATTGCCCACAGTTTATAACCTACGACCGACGGGGATCGAACCCAGTGCCTTCCAGCTCATCCTATCTCATTCACTACACTACCCTGCCCAGTTTAAGCTAACGCGGTGTTCCTGGTGTTCCAGACGTTGGTCTCACCGACTGCTGTGTCCTCAGAGAGGCTGAAGAGAGCCAGGTTCCCATTCTGGCTGAAGGGCCCGTTGTCATGGAAATACGGAGCGAAGTCTGCTTGTGCTACGAAGACAAAGAGTGAGAGAGAGAGAGAGAGAGAGAGAGAGAGAGAGAGAGAGAGAGAGAGAGAGAGAGAGAGAGAGAGAGAGAGAGAGAGAGAGAGAGAGAGAGAGAGAGAATGTGGAGAAAACATTTGAAACTGGTGTCTCCCCCCCATGCCATCACAATCAGCCAAAAAATCTCAATAAATTCTTCCATCAATTACATTAAATCTAAAATCCGGAGGATTAAATCCTCTTTATTGGTTACATACATACAGAGTGACATTTGCATTGAACCCATCCTAGTATTAGGAGCAGGGGGCAGCTACTGTATATACAGGGGAGCAGTGGAGGGGGTCTAGTGCCTTGCTCAAGGGCACCTCGGCAGTGCCCGGGTGTTTTTGGGGACTTGAACCGGCGACCTTCTAAGTCCCAACTGACAGAGCTACTGCAGCCCCCATGACAATAGTATTACAATAGTCATTCAGCAGACACTTTAGTCCAAAGCGACTTACAATAAGTGCATTCAACATGCACTCAGATAGGCTACTAGTGAGAACTACTAGTAGTACTAACTACCAGAAGTCATGAGTGCAATTCTTTCCTAACAAAGAGCCTCCAAGATCAGAGCCATCTATCATAAAAGTACAATAAGTTGGCTTCCTAGATTTTACAACAACTACAAATACGCAATCAACTAAGGAATAAACTCAAACACACACACACACAGACATACTGTATACATACAGTTTATCTTTACACGTATAATAAATATTCTTATATTTTAATGATGTTTTTAAATTCCTTGCAAAAGGACGCTTGGCCAAGGAGGCTGATTCTGAATGTTTTCTGTTATGTTTATTATATTTCTCATAACAACACAGCATGGATCTTGTTATCTTCTTTTTAATACACTTGTGTAGCTCCTCGGGACAAAGCGTCTTAGCCACGGTTAGCTAATCTATGGCTTCTATAGGAGGTGGAAGCCCCCTGCTTTCTCAGTCCCACCGACCGGGATTACAGGGAAGTTAAGTCAGTGTCCTAAAATATCCTCTCTGTGTCAAGGGGCAGATATGCCTGGTGTCAGGAATAAAGTATACCATACTGCCATAACAGCATAGCTACCGCTATGCACCTCACATAAACTAGTCTACACACGAATACAACACAATATAAGAACAATATAGCAATACAATAGTTTAGAGACACACAAACTTACATGTGACTGCGTGGAGAGCTAGCAACGGCAGAAAGAAACCAGGGTCAAACGTGATCAAGATCATTTGCAAACACATCTCTGAGCTTTAAAAAACAAACTCACCGTTACAGAAGTGCACCAGAGCCAAAACTAAGGAAAAATGGAACTTCTGCACATTCTTCATCCTAAGGAACCATGTAGAGAGAGACCCCCGGGAGAGGTTTGTTCACATGAGATGTCCGTCTCCAGGAAGGGTGTTAGAGCAAGAGGCCGACCTGAGCACCGGTGATCCCTAGGAAGGGCTGAGGCAGACGCTAATCCATCTTAGGCCCTGAGAAGAGACACTCATGGACCATAACAGTCAGACCACCACAGATCCTCACAGGGTGGGGAGGTAGAGACTGACCTACTAAATAATAACCGGTATTCGATGCTACATTTTTTTGTTTATAAATGTGTACTATTCTTTTTAAAACTGGCCTAAGACACAAAAGAATGTTTCCCTTCAAAACACCAGCATGTCTTTGTCCATTTTGTGTATAAACATGTGACGGAACTCTCCGGTATATTTGTCTTAAAAAATATATTAACATAATAGACTTAATAAAAACCACCACACTGCACTTGTGTTTCACTTTTAGATAATTACCACCGTACATTGCTCAACAGGACGGCTCTCTGCAGTCACAGGAACAGAGAGAACGCTTGACAAGGTTAACACAAAACGTTTGGGTAAAAACGACAAATGAGATAAAGACAGCTTGTGTCGTGTGTCCCCCCCCCCCTCATTAATGCACATCAGGGTCTAAACAGAACAGGCCTCAACTCTCATAAGTCTGTCTGCATGTTATAGTGCACACCATCTGCACCGCGGGTTCCGCAGCCATCTGTCTCCCCCCTCATAAACATCCACTGCTTATTGAATTAATAGATTAATTGCAATTCAATGATGCGATGCATGGTGCGGCCGTAAAGGTCGTGGTCGCCAAGTTTTCTACTGTTTGTGTTCGAAAATCGCGGACGCGAAAACCTGCAAATGAAGCATTTGTTGGGACTGTAGGGCAGGTTTGGAATGGATTCCCAGACGTTCAACAGGTTCTTTCATGAGTTTTTTTCTTTCTTTACTTATATTAACAGCTGCTGATCCTTTGGTCCTTCTTTCTGTCGCTCCGTCTCCACGCCAAGTGGAGCGTAAAGAGTTTGAAAACCTCCTCAGACTAGCAAGTTCCCCCCGTGGTGGCCCTCGAGGAGGCTCAACCATCCTACCGTCCTGATCCTATTCCCACAGACAACCTCCACCGCAAACCCCTCTGTGGTTGTCCACAACCCATCTGTTCACTCCATCAATCTAAATGTGTTTTATTCCAAATAGATGATGGTGTCTAAGAAATACATGGTTTCCTGAAAATAAATATGAAAATGATTTCAAAAGAACATTATCAAGTTCAAGATTCTAGAATCAAGATTTTACATATAGTACATATAATGGAATGCTTACTCCCCATTCCCTCCCTACCTACAATGTAACACAATATGCTATACTATGTACTATACTTATACCATATAACTATATACTATATAACTATATACTATATAACTATATACTATATACTATATACTATATAACTATATACTATATACTATATAACTATATACTATATAACTATATACTATATAACTATATACTATATACTATATAACTATATACTATATAACTATATACTATATAACTATATACTATATACTATATAACTATATACTATATAACTATATACTATATACTATATAACTATATACTATATAACTATATACTATATACTATATAACTATATACTATAACAATACTGTACACAATAGAAAGAACAATAAGAAGAACAATAAAGGGACTGACGGGATAGGACTATGGACTATATGGACAGATGTGTTGAATTGTGCAAAATGCATTTAAAAAGTCTTTTAAAGTGCCAGTATAGTGCAGTACAGCTCAGGAGGTAACCGGAACACAACCGCCTCACAACCGGAAGGTTGCTGGTTCCATCCCCCTGCTCCTCCTCCTAGGAAAAATGCTGTCGAGGTGTCCTTGAGCAAGACACCCTGACCTTAACCGCTCCTGACGTTCCGGCTCCTTGATGGAGCCCTCCGCCCTCCGTGGGTGAATGTGTGTATGAATGGGTGAATGTGTGTGTGTATGAATGTGTGAATGTGTGTGTGTATGAATGGGTGAATGAGTGTATGAATGGGTGAATGTGTGTATGAATGGGTGAATGTGTGTATGAATGGGTGAATGTGTGTATGAATGGGTGAATGTGTGTGTGAATGGGTGAATGTGTGTATGAATGGGTGAATGTGTGTGTGAATGGGTGAATGTGTGTATGAATGGGTGAATGTGTGTGTGTATGAATGGGTGAATGTGTGTATGAATGGGTGAATGTGAGGCATGACTTGTAAAGCACTTTGGATAAAAGCGCTATATGAAAGCATCCATTACCAGTAGCAACAAGAGAGTACAGCATGCAGTGTGGCAACACAAACAAGCCGCTGCCTTAATAGCACCATCATGGCCGCTTAGAAAACCCTTTTTGTTTGGGTGAACAGGCAGACAGTGAAACCCCCACCCCCCCAGCCCCCCCCCAGCCCCCCCCCCCCCCTCCCCACCCTTAAAGCTGCTGATCTGCAGGAGAACGGGTGTGTTGCCGTGCCAACCTGACATGCTGCATGCGAGGGATAAACCTCTCACAATGTGTTCCCATACAATGGAATCAAATCTACTTCCTAATCCTTCTGCATTAGCCAAACACTCTACGTTGACCCTTGACCCCCCCCCCCCACCCCCCCCCCCCCCCCCAGCTGGAAGAGCACAGGCCGGGGAGGCGGTATTGTCGAGATGACAGATGCATTAGACGGTTTACATGTTGACTTTTGAACTAAACAAGGATGTAAGGATGAGAAAAGTAGACCTGCATAATGCACATTATATACACTTCATGAGCTTTTCAAACATGATTTAGATGATACACTTAAAATGTCTACATGTACAGTAAGTTGTTGTTTGTTGTTTTTCATGTGTTTCTCTCGTCAGTCGTCAGCAGAGATCAAAACCTGGGTCAGGTAAGTCGTCTGAGTGGTGAGATGTACTGGGAGAGGCCACCGCGGATGCAGGTTTCAATCCCGCGCTGCTGGCAGATGGTCTTCAGATTAACCCACTGCTCTTAAATCAACCCGTGGTCATCTTGTAGCGCAGCCCGGGGCCTCCAGGGGGCGGTCACAACACCGCGCTTTCAAGCCATATGTGGATTGCCACAAAAGAGACCTTTCTAACAAGTTAAGATGCAGACTAACGTGACTTTTGGTTTCGACAAATGAACACATGAACAGTTTATCCAAAAACACATTTGACTCAATATATACGTATTTATATATATATATATATATATATATATACATACTATATTTACTAAAAGTATAATCTTACTTTAACAAGTTGAAATACTGCACTGTAATTGTACTGTATTTATGATGCTGCCACCAGTCACTTTAAAAATGCCTTTTTTCATGTGTAAATACTTATTCTACTTTCTATTTTGACTGACCACTGTCATTGTGGTAAATAATAATAATAATAATTCATACTGTGGGAGTGAAGGAGGAGTAACCGTTTCATTGTAATTGTACTACAAATCAAGAAATTTGAATCTGAATTTACATGAATTATTTACATTAATATACATTAATTAATTAAATGTCCTCCAATAAGCAAAATCTAAACATTTCGACCACTCCAGTAATTTCAATACAATATGATGAGGGGGTTGATTGGACAACTCTGGTGCTCATCGTCCTACTTTCTAATCCCGAGCCTTACGGTCACCATGGGAAATGTCACCGGGAAACCAACGCATCAGCGGCCCTCGCTCTGCGTCATCTGGCGTGGATTAGAGACGTAAACACACGCTACGACACACCCTCGTCAAATAGCATCTCTCTCTCTCTCTCTCTCTCTCTCTCTCTCTCTCTCTCTCTCTCTCTCTCTCTCTCTCTCTCTCTCTCTCTCTCTATCTCTCTCTCTCTCTCTCTCTCTCTCTCTCTCTCTCTCTCTCTCTCTCTCTATCTTTCTCTCTTTCTCTCTCACATTTGGTGCACAGTAAATTAAAAAAGTAATGCGACCTAAAGTAGATATTTTATTCTATTCTAAATACGTTGATCTATATTTTTACATGGATTTGATTATTCATAATAAATGTCTGTAAGTGTCTGTACAAAGCAGGTTGTTTATCAGCAGAACATTTGTGGATTACAATAATCCAAAATTTGCTCCAAAAAGTAATAACACAATCCTATGTGGTAAACTATTAGAGTGGTTGTCAGGGTAACCGATCATTTTCATGAGAGGGTTTAAATATGTGCCTTTTAACCTGTGCTTACAAACCAGGAAATGGAGATAATGGAAATTAAAATTGTGAACATTAATATCTGTTGGGCAGGAGCGGACTGGGCCAAAAAGGCGGCCCAGGAATTTATACCAGACCTGCCCACTTGCCAAGGGGCAGGGATGGGATGAAAATGTCACGTTATTTGATGAAAAAGTATGCATTTTAACGTCATATTGGACCATATTTCCAATAAAAACGCTGATACTATCCGTTTTGGAGTTTATATAACAAATTAGCCTACAAGAACATTATTATATTGTAAATGTAATATACCCTATCCTGGACTGCATACCTTGTCGTGGTGGAGAGGCTTGCATACCCCGATGACCCTGAGAGCTAAGCTGGAGGTTTTTTTTTACCCCTGGTGGGTTCAACCAAACCAGACTGGTCAAGGGGTAGGAGGCAGACCAATTGCAGTCCCTGGTCCTCCAGGTTGGGGGTTGGGCGTGGGGTTAACTTCCTCATCCCGGAAAAAAAGCACTAGTTACAGAAACACTGAGGAATGAAAGCATCAAAGACTTGGTTGAGGAAGGTGCCCTAGAAATGGGGATCATGACTCATTACTGCATCCTTCAGAACCAACAACAGGAGAGTGAAAGCTCACATAATACAGTGCTATGCACCTACCGACGATGCAGTCGATGATGTCAAGGCCAGGTCCTATGACAGCTTGAACCACCTACTTGGTAGGGTAGGAGCCAGAGACTTCCATACAGAACACAACGTGGGTGTCACCAGACCGTGTTACAGAAAACCAAATCGATCACATCTGTATCTGTAGGAAGTTCAGAAGGTCCATGGAAGATGTCAGAACCAGAGGAGGAGCAGATGCAGCCTCTGACCACCATCTGCTGGTAGGGAAATTACAACTAAGGCTGGAGAGAAATCACCTGTCCAAAAGTCATAGAGTTAAATACAACACTGAATACCTTACTATTGCACCAATTGTGAATAAGTTCAAGGACACCTTAGCAAGAAAAAACACAGAGCTACAACTAAAGAGGATAGAAGGAAGCACAATTGAGGAGGAGTGGGAACATCTCAACACTGTTTGGAGGTCAACGTGTGAGGAGGTCATAGGTAGAAGGACCCGCAAGCACAAGGAGTGGATAACACCAGAAACCCTGAACAAAATTGAACAGAGGCGAGAGGGCTCAAGGAAAAATGAAACAACTCAAGAACAAGAGCAGTGAAGGCATTGGCACAAAATGAATACAACAGTTGCCATAAAGAAGTACGAAAAAGCAATGTGAAAAAAAGAAAGCTCTATGACTTGTTTGGCAGGATTTGGGAAGAGGACACCTAGAGAATGGGCAGAGGGACACATTGTGAAACTCCCAAAGAAAGGTGACTTACGACTTAGTGTAAGAACTACAGAGGGATCACCCTACTTTCTGTACCTGGAAAAGTTCTCAACCGGATCATCCTCAACCGCCTCCAGGAATCGGTAGACAAGAGGCTCAGGGACCAGCAGGCCGGGTTCAGGAGAGACCGCTCTGTACGGATCACATAGCTTTGCATCATAATTGAACAGTCAATAGAACACATCCCTCTACATCAACTTCATCGACTTCGAAAAAGCATTTGACAGCTTAGACAGAACAACGCTATGGAGCCTAATGGAACACTACGGAATCCCCATCAAACTAATAAACATCATCAAAAACTCATATGAGATGCAAGATCATGCATGCAGGCCAGTTATCAAAGAGCTTCGATGTCAATGCGGGGGTCAAGCAGGGTTGTCTACTTTCACCATTCCTTTTTCTCCTTGCTGTCTGACTGGATCATGAAGGAAACAACCAAAAGGGAGAGAAATGGGAGCTGTGGGAGAGAACTGGACAGGATCCCATTGACCTACAGATCCTAAAAAGAAAGTGGAGCTGGATAGGACACACTCTCAGGAATTCAGCCAACAACATCACCCGACAAGCCCTAAAGTGGAACCCACGAGGGAAGAGAAAACGAGGTCGCCCCAAGAACAGCTGGAGGAGGGATGTCCAGGCAGAGATGTCTTCGAGCGGGAAAAACTGGGGAGACCTTGAAAAACTTGCCCCCAACCGAGTGAGATGGAAGACATTCGTCAATGGCCTATGCTCCCTGGAGGAGCCAAGGGCTTAACTAACTTAACTAACATGTCATATACAAGCCCAGTGGCTATATGCATCTGTGATTGATTTTAGCAGATGTTAACAGATCATTGATGCAATACAATTTGGACCCACAAATTTGCCAAGATAGACACAAGAATTAGACTGCCTGTACCCAAGATCTACCACTAACCGACAAAGAGACCAGCCTGGGTTGTGATTCTTTAGAAACCCCCCTGAGACCCAGAGAGGAGGAGATTGTGGATTTGTTTCTAAGGGACAGAGGGGATGTTCGGGTCAATTGGACTAACATGTCAAGTTTGTGTGTATTTATGTGTAACCTGAGTATGTGCTTTTTCATTTAGGAACTTTTTAATTAAATAATAATGCTCCTGAAATATAGCGTGTGTGATAGCAAAGTGTTATGGACAGGGTTTGACTTTAAAATAATTCATGCATAGTTGATTCATAGACTAAAAAAAAAAGTACAGCTTATGATTCTGATGGTGGCCACAACCACCACTGGCGTGTGTGTTTTGTAATTGTAACGTGTTGTAATTCATCAGTCGTCCAGTGGAGGGCAGTGATCCGCCTCCACTCCATTATTGACCGAAGAAGAAAGTCTCAGCTCGTCCATCATCATTTGGTCTGTGGCCAAAGTAAACTTTGTAAACCTGGAAAATTGTGACAACAACAATATAACAAGCTATCAATAAAATCATTATATCATCTGCAACAAGTACCGTCTCCGCTATGAATCCATAGAGATGTTTGTGTCACAGGACATCGTATAGCATGTAGAAGTAATTGAAACATTAAGACAGCAGTGTTAGCGTGCTAGCTATTCACCAGCTAACTAGGAGCTCCTTCAAACTTGAACTTTTTAAACTGTCACTAACTTTAAAGTTATTAACAAATAAATGTCTACTTTCTGCTAGTTGTAGTGTTATTTTTGTTATCTATTTTTAATTATATTACTGTCCTGTAGTTTCTGTTACGGCACGTTTCCCATCTGCAAATATAAAGTACATCATTTCTTGACTCATAAATGAAGATTAACTTGTTTTTTGTAGTTGAAACAGACGCACCTGATCTCCCATCATGCTCTGCTCCTCTCAGAGCCTTACCTTGTGTGTTTTGTCTCTCGTGGTTGACCTGTGACCTGTACCATGGAGGCTGCCAAGCTGCTGCTGGACAGCAGCAGCAGCAGTATCAGGGCGTGGGTGGTGCAGAGCATCGCCTTCATCCCCTTCTTCATGTGTGTGCTGCGTGGCTCGGTCAGCCAGCTGCTCCTCCACAGCGTCCAGAAGATGGACCTGGAGCAGGTCTCTGACAGGGGACCAGGAGATGGACCTGGAGCAGGTCTCTGACAGGGGACCAGGAGATGGACCTGGAGCAGGTCTCTGACAGGTGACCAGGAGATGGACCTGGAGCAGGTCTCTGACAGGTGACCAGGAGATGGACCTGGAGCAGGTCTCTGACAGGTGACCAGGAGATGGACCTGGAGCAGGTCTCTGACAGGTGACCAGGAGATGGACCTGGAGCAGGTCTCTGACAGGTGACCAGAAGATGGACCTGGAGCAGGTCTCTGACAGGGGACCAGGAGATGGACCTGGAGCAGGTCTCTGACAGGTGACCAGAAGATGGACCTGGAGCAGGTCTCTGACAGGGGACCAGGAGATGGACCTGGAGCAGGTCTCTGACAGGGGACCAGGAGATGGACCTGGAGCAGGTCTCTGACAGGTGACTGTTACTCTATCATCTCAACGTTGATATGAATGTGTAGTCTAGTGGTCAGGGAGTTCCACTCTCAGCCAATAGACTCTGGGTTTGATCCCATTCTGTGATTACAAAATCATAAAATGGACCGGATTAAACTGATTCTCCATGGCTACTCATCATCTAGGTCGTCCTCAGACGAGCCTGCTGCCGGAGCTTCCAATCTTTTCGGTCCTCCATACATCCGGCTAGCTCCCCGGAGCTCTCCACACCCGCATCCTTCCTCAGTATGTCCACATACGTCTGTGTGGGACGTCCTCTAAGTCGGTGCCCGTGTGTTGGCTCCCAGAGTACTAGTTTGCTAGCTGGGAGTTCTTGGTGTCTGTGGCAGTGACCTGCAAGCTTCATCCTTCTCGATGCTACTTTGTCACTTAGCCTTGGTAGCCCCCCGTACAGATGCTTGTTGGTAACATGCTCGTTCTGGTCAATGCTCAGTACAACACGCAGCATTCTGGTGTAGCACCCATCCAGAGACTTCTGTAGAGTGGGCTTCAGGGTCCAGGATTCACAGCCATACAGGAGAACAGACTCCACGGTTGCCTGGAAGAAGCTCAGCCTGATATGTCGAGGGAGGTTGGATTTCCACACACTTGCCATTCCATTTAGGGCCCTCCATGCCAGCGCTTTCCTTACCCTGAGGTCCTGTTCCGTTGAGTTGACCCAGGAACCCAGGTACTTAAAGTCGCTGACCTCTGCCAGCACATTGCCTCCTGCTGTCTTGAGAGATGTGTGGTCCAGGGGGGTGTTGTAGGTGATGACCTCAGTCTTCTTTGTGTTCAGTCTGAGGCCAACCCTGGAACATTCCTCCTCCACTCTGGCCAAGAGCTCCTGTGCCTTCTCCACACAATCAGACAACAGGCAGATGTCATCTGCGTAGTCCAGGTCTGCTAGGACTACAGCGGGGTTTCTTCTGGACTTCCGGGGTGTGATTGTGAAGCCAAGCTCCTGCTCCCGCCCAGCAATGGCTTTCCGAAGTGCGTAGTCAAGGGCTACAATGAAGAGAAAGGGGGCAAGAGTGTCCCCCTGCAACACCCCTGCCTGGATGTCAAACTCCTCACTGTCGCCATCTGGGGTTACCACCTTGGCTCTTGTGTCCCTGTACATGGCATCTATGGCCCGGAGCAGGTTAGGAGGAACTCCATAAGCCTTAAGGATTTTTATCATCACGCCTCTGTGTATTGTGTCAAACGCCTTTTGAAATCTATAAAACACAGGACAGCCGTGAGGTTGTTCTTCTTCACCTCCTCGATGCTCCTCCTTAAGGCCAGGATCTGGGCTACCGTGGTCCTTCCTTTCCTGAAGCCATTTTGGTTGTCCCTCAGGTGAGGGTCAATGGCTTCCCGAATCCGGTTTAGTATCATGCGGTTGTACATTTTCGCCATGACACAGGTCAGGCTAATACCACGATAGTTGTCTGGCTTGGACAGATCTCCTGATTTCGGCACCGGGATGATGTTGGAGAGGGACCATATCTCAGGCTTGATGTTTTCTATCAGGGCCTGGTTGCAGATCTCCAATATGATCGTATCAAGATCGCAGTTCTTCAGGACCTCTGGGGGGATGCCGTCTGGCCCAGCACTTTTCCCCTGCTTCAGGGTGGACTTCACTGCGGCGAACTCCACAGCTGTGAAGGGGCCATCGTCAATGTCGAGATTCTTGAGGACTGCAGGTATCTCCTCTTCAGCTCCCTCCACTGTTGGATATGTGCCTAGGAGGTCCCGGAAGTGGGTGAGCCAGGAGGTCACTCTCTCCCCTGGGCTGCAGCCTGCCAGCTGTCCCTCCCTTGGCCTCTTCCGCCCACTCATCTCATTTATGACCCTCCATGACTCCTTATACTGCCGTTCGCCATGCACTGCCTCCACCTTCCTCACCTTCTCCATCAGCTCCTCCCCTTTGATCCTGTCGTAGGTGTTGAACAGTAGTTGCTTGGCCTCGTTCAACACCTCCCGATTCTCCTCGGTCCTCTCCCTCTCAAAGCTTCTACGCGCTTCCACCATCCGTGCCCGCACCCTCACAACCTCAGGGTGCCTGGATGTAGGGGAGGCTTTCAGTCTCCCCTTTGTTGGCACCCATCTCCTGGTAGCTTCCTCGTTAGCAGCTAGAAACTGCCCGTACTGCCGAGGTTCCCCAGCCAGCTGTAGCAAGCGGCCTCTCACCTCCGCTGTGTAGCTGGCTTGGAGGTCGGGGCTTCCTGCAAAGGCCTCCCAGTCGGGCCGGGGCCTCGGGGAGTTCTTAGGGACCCTCAGGCTCAGACGCAGTCTCACAGAGACCACCCGGTGGTCGGAGCCTACAGAGTCGAACGTACTGTACGACTCTGCATTAAGGACAGACGATCTCCATTTCCTCCTTACCAGTATGTAGTCCAACTGACGCAGCATACCAGAAGCTCGGTCTTGGAACGTCCATCTCTTGCCCATCCGCTTACGGAACAAGGTGTTGGCGGCCAGGAGCTCGTGTTCCGTAAGCAGGGCGGATAGATATTCTCCGTTGCGGTTGGTGTTGTTGTGGTATGTGAAGGGTGCGTCCTCTGGTCCGAGTCTTGCATTGAAGTCTCCCAGGATTACCAGGAAGTTGTGGGCTGGGACATGGTGGATGGCGGTTCTTAGTTCGTCGTAGAACTTCTCCACATCCTCTATTGGTGCTGCGTTGGTGGGAGAGTACACACTCATGACCGTTGTTACCGGGTTCCCCTCGAAGTCAGCGACGAGAATCCTGTTGGTGTGTTGCTGCACCCTCCGGAGAGCTCTTCGCGCTCGAGGGCTCACCATGAGCCCGACGCCACCGGTGGCTGCCTGGGCGTCGTTCCTCCACGCAGACGAGGTGATGAACGAGCATCCCCCGACTTTGTGGTATAGGATTGGCTGGTCGGTGTGCACCCTCCTGTGCTCCTGCACCCCCAGGATCTCCACTCCCCTCTCCTCAACACAGTTTGCTAGCTCCTCCAGCCGTGCCTCCTCCCTGACTGTGTTTGCGTTGTAGGTTGCCATAATAAATGGCCTCCTACAACGCAAGAGTGCATTGGACAGTGGGCTGGGATCAGGCTGAACCCTTCCTCTCCTGGGGTGGAGGGGGTTTGGGGTCCAGTCGTCATGGTGTCCTCCCGAGGGAGGACCAGCACCACCGTCCGCTGCCAGGCTCCTGCGGACTCCCGCCGCTGGAAGTATAGGATTACTAGTGATTGTACTCATCATTTCTTTGGATGTTAAGCTCCATTGGCAAGCTTTACAATGTGCAGGGTTAAGAACTGTGGGGCACAACTCCTCACAGCACTACTTTGGCCGTTCCGGGCTTAAGCCTTCCGCCCTTGCTCCCCACCTCCAGATGGTGTACGGTGCGGAGCCAGGCGCAAGCAGCGCCTGCGGTTTGTGTTCAGGAGTGTCCATCTCCTAGGACCCTTTATTGTTCGGAGTGTCCATCTCCTAGATGGGTTGCCTATCATGGCTTATATGAGCCCCATCTACCCATACTATTTGCCCATAGCTGGGGCAGTGGTTGGCGGACGACAGGGCGTGTCCACACGACGGTGGGCCTGCGTGCCTCGCCTCTGGGGCCCACTGCTGCTCCGAGATCCCCTACAGTTTAGCCTGGGACCGCGAGGTGCCCAGTGTCCGTGTGTGGCCGCGGGGAGGCACTGTAGGAGTCTTGGCGGAAGAGAGGCTATGTACCGGCAGGAGGAGACTTACGCACTCGGCTCCTCTTTTTCACCCCCTGTGAGAGGGCTAGCCGGCGGCAGTAGCTGAAAGCAGAAGGTAGCAAGCAGGGGCAGCATGCAGCATGCACTAGCTACAAGCACTACTACTCCAGTTCTTCTGCACTTCGCGTCAGACACCCTGTGTCGATGGTTTTGACACACACACACAACTGGTGGCTGGTGGCTACTGGTGTTTACTATAGTTTGCTGAAATTGTCGTGGTCGTTTTGTATTCAAAAAAGTGTACAATGTGTTCATCATTAGTATTAATGTTGATATACTAGTATTGTAGTAATTCAAATAATTTAATTATGTTGTATTATGTATAGTTAACCTATTGCATGATGTAGTAGTATTAGTATTAATATTTGTATACATATACTGTATGTAGAGTTGTATTAGCAATGTAATGAGTATTGACCAGTATGACATTAAGTTGTTACTATATTAGTATAAAGTTATTGTATAATGGTATAATTATATCAATTAGCTTCCTGTGTGTAGCTGCTGACCAATCACAGGTCATGCAGGACCAGATGACTGGCGTTGCCATGGCGATGCTCCCTGAACCCAACAAAGATTTTAAGGTAAGGTGACACTTCATTATTCCCCTAAAGGTCAGAGGTCGACTTGTTTTTTAATATAATAAGGTATTGATTTATTTAAGTGTTAATCAGTCAATAGAGGACCTAGTATTGAGTATAGTGTAATGGCTATTATCTAATATCTTAGTAGTAGTGTATATACTAGTATTTAGTATTGTAGTATCTAGAGTAGACGGTTGTACCTTGTGTTGTGTAGTGTTTACTGGAGTACCTTAAGTCGTTAACAGTATAACCTAGTGTTTACTGTAGTACCCAGTGTTGTAGGGTTGTTCTGTACCTAGTAGTGTAGTGTTTACTGTAGTACCCAGTGTTGTAGGGTGGTTATGTACCTAGTAGTGTAGTGTTTACTGTAGTACCCAGTGTTGTAGGGTGGTTATGTACCCAGTAGTGTAGTGTTTACTGTAGTACCCAGTGTTGTAGGGTGGTTATGTACCCAGTAGTGTAGTGTTTACTGTAGTACCCAGTGTTGTAGGGTTGTTCTGTACCTAGTAGTGTAGTGTTTACTGTAGTACCCAGTGTTGTAGGGTGGTTCTGTACCTAGTAGTGTAGTGTATTATTTCCTGTGTGATTCAGTGTGTTTACTCTTCAGCCAGGAGGCGGCGGTGCCTGTGGAGAGGAACCGGCTTCAGAATCAGCCCATCTGTACCTCTGAACGAGGTACCGCTGAACGAGGTACCACTGAACGAGGTACCACTGAACGAGGTACCACTGAACGAGGTACCACTGAACGAGGTACCACTGAACGAGGTACCACTGAACGAGGTACCACTGAACGAGGTACCACTGAACGAGGTACCACTGAACGAGGTACCACTGAACGAGGTACCACTGAAGCGAATTCCTGTCCGGTGCTGCCATCTAGTGGTCAAAAGAAGAAGAAGATGGATTTGGGCTATATATCCATTCACAAAATGACATACATAACATTTCATACATAATACATTACAAATACACGAAATAAATAATAACTAATAAAATCAAATAAACGATGAATAATGAATTGCCATTCAAATGATATAAACAGTTCTTTAAGTGTGTAGGTTAATAAAGCATATGGAATAGTTACCTATATCGAATTTTGTGATTCATTTTAGTGCCAGAAACCAGTTGGTTTGGTCTACTTGGTTTGCATGCGGGTGTTATTATGAATAAACAATGCAATTAGGGTAAATATGGCCGCAGGCAGCATATGGCCACAGGTTGTTAATTATTATTATTTAGGGACATTTGTATAGTAGTCCCAAATTCCTTCCTAAAGTTGGGACCACGTGACCTTGTAGGAAGGACCGAGGACCTGGAGGAGCGCGTCCACGACGCCACTCTGGTAAGAGAGCAGCCTGCACCGGGAGCGAGCATGGAAAAGTTATAGCCCTAAGTCTTACTACATCTCATTGACTTTCATTTGTACTTTCACCGTGGACGACTTTCCTCCATCCTTCAATGCACACACGAAGAAAGGCCAGCGTAGCCCATTCTTAAAAAAACGCGTTTAGATGAAGTTTGGGATGAAGTAGTCATATAAACGCTGTGTGTGAGTGTGTGTGTGTGTGCGTGCGTGTGTGTGTGTGTGTGTGTGTGTGTGTGTGTGTGTAGTTGCGCATTCAGCACTTCGCGGTTGGTGTCACTAGTATGTATATGGAGATGTGTAAGAAGAGTACACATCCCTAAAGGCTTAGGGGCACGACGCTTTCCCCTATAAGGTCCCTGAGACCTCCAGTCCTGCTTGTCTTCCCATGGAGGAGGAGGACATGGGACCCGGCGTGTGAGGACACAATGGAGCAGTGTGCAGCCCTGCCGGTCGAGACAATGCAGCAGCGAGATGCTCCCAGGGACATTCGGCTGTATTATAGTGAACTGCTGCTCTACTGCCGAGGAGCCAGATAAAGGTTGGTACTTTATTGTGTTTTTTTTTTAATTCATTCACCCTCGTCTCCTTTTTCCTTTCCTTTCCTTCCTTTCCTTTCCTTTCCTTTCCTTTCCTTTCCTTTCCTTTTCCTTTCCTTTCCGAGACTGATGATCACCACCATCATCACATATAGGCTGTTATAACATCCACAACAACCATCACCGCGGTTACATGGATCTAACACCATGTGTTGGATGGGTCACACGTCGCCAATCTACAGACACATTGGGCTTACAGTAGGAGACGAATGTATAACCGAATAATGAGTAGAGTCAACTGGAGAAAGCATGCTATAATACACCCATCGTTCACTTCATGGGCTATTCATTCGTGCACTGATTGGCAATCCGAATCAAACTAAACAGTGCGATGTGTTGGATTGTGTGTTGGGTAGATGCGCTCATAATGCAGTTGAGCTCATATAGGTTGGAATAGTGCGAGATGCGTTGGTTATTGTCAGACCGATGCCCTATCATCACACACCTCCCCCCACCGACACCCCCCCCCCCCCCCCCCCCCCCCCACCCCCACCCACACACACACCACACACACACACACACACACACACACACACACACACACACACGAGGGGCTTGTGTGTGTTGAACGTGTTGAATTGTGTTACTCTAGGTATCCGGGTTATATGGTTTAAATGCCAATGAAATGTATGGACGTCGTCGTAGACTAATTCAACACCACTGATGATGACTTTCCAAAAAATATATAACATTTTTTTTTTAAATGTACCGTTACAATTGATTACGGTTTAATTCGACAGACTAGCGGACGACGGACGCTTATCATCAGCCATTTAGTCAACGAGCATCTCACGAGTGTGAGAGCGCTTCGAGGCCCTTGAAGGCAACCATTAAGGTAATTTGTAGTGAGATGATGAACACGGTGATGTGTGTTTCTGCTCCAGCAGAGAGAGAGAGAGAGAGAGAGAGAGAAGAGAAAGAGAGTCAGAAAATTGCCTCACTGCTTCAGTGAGTGTTGAATATGCAGCAGCAGCGCCCCCAGCCTCGCGGTTTGACGGCTGTCAGCCTGATAATAGACCCCTGTTTCCCCGAAGAAGCATCTTCTTAGGATAAACACGAGTGTCACTCATAAGACTAATTATGGGTCTGCTTCGTTATGTGCCAAGGCACAGGGTACGAGGCAGGCACCAGTTGGAGGTAGGTCTACCGTAAACCCCGGGCCCTGGTACATGAAAGGAGCAGATCCATAATTACTGTTATGAGACACACTGTTGTGAAAGAACCCATCAAAGTGGATCCTCTCCTGTTAACAGTGTTAATGGCAGATTGCACAAGATCCCGTCAAGATCAGGTCATTTTCAGTTTATGGCGCTTCTATTACAAGTCATGCCTCACATTCACCCATTCATTCACACTATTCATTCACCGACGCTGGAGTCGAGAGCAGTTAGGGTTTAGGGTGACTTGCTCAAGGGACACCTTCACAGTTTTTTGTGAGGAGGTCAAGCCCAGGGGGGGGGATCAAACCAGCAACCTTCTGGTCGTGAGGAGACCGCTCTACCTCCTGAGCTATACTGCAGCCCTGTGGGCATGCTTTAAAAGATCACATATGCACTGTAAATATTTGCCATTTGCCTGGAATTTGGTGACATTTGTATGTTTAGGGCCCCTCCAGGACATGCATGTTGATTGGCCCCCGTTCTCATCCTGTTTCCACGTCTACTCTGTTAGGCGTCTTACTGAATGGGACTATTCACATGTTGGTGCTTGTACTATAGCATCGTACCCCCCCTCCCCCCTCCTTGTTTTGGGCAGTGGTGATTCCTGTGAGATGCCTATCTGTCATCTGAGGTAATAACCAGTCAGTACCTGGGAGCCTGGGCCTTCTAAATGGGAGGAATGCACACTCTGTGTCACTTCTGTCCAGCTGCTTGACTTCAGGGGAGTAAGACTCACAGACATGTAGTGTGAGACCACCACATCATTATGCAGTGAACTGTTCCATATTCCTTAGTACAAGATACAAGACACAAGAGCTTGATTGGCCATTTGCAACAAGTACAATGGAATGCTTACTCTCCATTCCATTCTGCAGTATGACTTTTTTTTAAACAATACTATATCAAATATTATATATAATAAAAATGAACAATAAAGTGACTGATGGGTGATATATACATAAAAAATAAACATATTTAAAGCATTTAAAGTGCCAGTAGTGCAGCAGCATCATGAATACAGTGCAGTACAGTGCAGTAACTGCAATGAGTCCAGAAAGTCCAGCAAAGTATGACAGTGTAATGTTAATGATAATGTTATGATAGTGTAATGTAATATGGATGATAATGTTATGATAGTGGCAGCACTCCTAGCAGTTCAGTAGGTCACTGCCTGGGGATATCTCTCTCACAAGTAGTCTATGAGCCAGTAGTTTATTTAGGTAAACTGTCTCTTGCAACAGATAATGTTGGTGGCCAGAGTGTGCAAACATTATGTGTAGCAGCGGACGCTGCCACAAGCCATTCAAATGGCTACTTGAAGACACAGAGTGATGATTCGTGTACAGTTGTGTAGGTGTTTGTAGTTGTAAGATGAACAGAGCAGATACATGCTAGGTCTTCTCCTGCTGAGTGTGTGTGGTGGTGGTGGCTGGTTCAACCTGAGGGTCCTTGATTTACCAAGGACCCTCAGTCTGATTCAGGCTAGGTGAGGTTGCTTTAAACCAGCCATCTACCACACACACACCGCAATTATAAATACACATTTTTCACTTGGAAGCACCGGTGCTCCCAACTTCAAATATAGTCAGAGTGCTTATTTTGAACAATATAATAAATAAAACATAAATATAATTAAGTATAGACGCTATAAATGAAACAAGCATTTGCTAGTACATTTGGACAGTAGTCCTAAGCCTACTGACTGAAAAAGTACAACTACAGAAATCATTAAATCCTTTACTAAAGAATATTCAACTTGCGCTTATGGAAATAATTCAAGAGTTCAGAGCTCACAATGTAATTCAGCATATTTATATATTAGTATTCACCAAACATCCCCCACACCAAATTGGTAGGCGAACACCCAAAACAAATACAATTAAATGAATGTGAACATACAGTGTTCAGGAGTCCACAGATTCATGCAGCAGTGCAGTACAATGTACCACCTAGTGGCCTCTTGGTGCCACTACAACAAGTACATCTTTTTATTTCATTGAGGAAGTCACGGATAGTCGATAACCATGGCCTTTCCTCCTCATTCCAGACACAGGCTTCGTCCAGTGCAAGACAAGACGACGGCGATGACGGAAGAACTGACAACTGAGTGAGACGGCGTATGACAAGACAGCCCCCATCTTCAGACACACAACAAACACACACTCCACACACACTCTACACACTCCATCCACGATGAAGACCAAGTATGCCATCGTCTTCATCTTCATCGTGGCCCTGGTCATCATAGAGAAGGAGAGCAACATACTATCAAGGTAACCGGGACCAAATTAAGCTGACGAAATTAAGATGTTTTTCTCAAATATACCAATTGAACCGATTGATAATAGGTAATACTTTTTTTCACTTTCCTGCCAAGGCCTACGATAAATCCATAAATCCATTAGAAAGGTTAGTCTCCATCCATCCATTGTCTAGTACAATAAACCAATGTACTGGCTATTAGACTATGTAGCATTTAGAATTGATCCAAAGCTAATTCCTCCGAGGTTGATCATAGACATTGGGGTTCAAAACCAAACAACCTTTTAGTCAGGAGTCACAGATCCAATATGCAATCTGGACTAACCGATTTACTGATATGAATATCATTTAGTTAGTGTCTGAAATCTGAAGGTTCCAAAACGACTAAAGTGTTTTCGGGACATACTGTGTGTGTGTGTGTGTGTGTGTGTGTGTGTGTATGTGTGTGTGTGTGTGTGTGTGTGTGTGTTTGTGTGTGTGTGTGTGTGTGTGTGTGTGTGTGTGTGTGTGTATCTGTGTGCTTTTGATTCACTGGAATCCGTCTTGTCTCTCATAAGGGTGTCTGATAAGCTGACCCAGAGGCAGTCTCCACTGCAGACCTCCTCCACCCCTCTGTACGGAAATGACACCACCCAAAATGCCGTCGGCGAGGACCAGGAACCGAGAGGAGAAGAGGAAGAGGAAGAGGAAGAGGAAGAAGAAGCTAGGGGAAACTACAACGCCAGCGACCGCCACAAGCACATCTTGCTCATGGCCACCACCCGGTCGGGCTCCTCGTT
>CM051018.1:22923613-22926113 GCA_027704905.1 Muraenolepis orangiensis
AGAAGCACACAGGCAGAACTAGTGTCATGAATAACGTGAACTAGTCCACCACCAAGAATTGTTGTCCATGTATCACCACATCCTTTCAGGGAATTGTTGCATTATTTTTCCAGAGATATTCCCAGCTGTTGTTACATGACATGACATTACATTACATCACAGTCATTTAGCAGACGCCTTTATCCAAAGAGACTTACAGTAGTGTGTTTCAACAAAGGAAGGTAAGAGAACAACTCCTCACCAGAGGTCAAAAAGTGCATTTTATTCCTAACAAGTCTCCAAGAACTCCAAGTACAATAAGTTGACAAACAATAGAACGACCTACCTGACAATCTACCTGACAATCTACTTCGAAAGTTGCTAGTAAAGCCAGTATAAAGAGATAAGAGGAAGGATCCGGTAGTGTTTCCTCAAGGTTCCTGGAGTTTTTCCCAACTTCATCACCCCCCCCACCCCCGATGAACGTTGATTTGATGTGTACAATACATGTTCATCATGCTAGATATACAGTATGTTCGACATGCTAGATATATTTTCATCATGCTAGATATACAGTATGTTCGACATACTAGATACATGTTCATCATGCTAGATATACAGAAGGTTCATCATGCTAGATACATGGTCATCATGCTAGATATACAGTAGGAGCAACATTCTAGATACATGTTCATCATGCTAGATATACAGAAGGTTCAACATGCTAGATACATGGTCATCATGCTAGATATACAGTAGGAGCAACATGCTAGATATATGTTCATCATACTAGATATACAGTATGTTCAACATGCTAGATATATGTTCATCATGCTAGATCTACAGTAAGATCAACATACGTATATTTAAACACACTTTAGGGGCAGCTTCGATACAACATACAGTAGGTCCTGTATGTGCAGTGGAAAGTAGTCAGGCTTTTCCACGGTGTGTCCTCCATCAGCTACCTTCTAGAGACCAGCTGAACACAGATCACGGTGTGTCCTCCATCAGCTCAACCTTCTAGATACCAGCTGAACACAGACCACAGTGTGTCCTCCATCAGCTACCTTCTAGAGACCAGCTGAACACAGACCACAGTGTGTCCTCCATCAGCTACCTTCTAGAGACCAGCTGAACACAGACCACAGTGTGTCCTCCATCAGCTACCTTCTAGAGACCAGCTGAACACAGACCACGGTGTGTCCTCCATCAGCTACCTTCTAGAGACCAGCTGAACACAGACCACAGTGTGTCCTCCATCAGCTACCTTCTAGAGACCAGCTGAACACAGACCACGGTGTGTCTCTCTTCAGGTACCTTCTAGAGACCAGCTGAACACAGATCACGGTGTGTCTCTCTTCAGGTACCTTCTAGAGACCAGCTGAACACAGACCACAGTGTGTCCTCCATCAGCTACCTTCTAGATACCAGCTGAACACAGACCACAGTGTGTCCTCCATCAGCTACCTTCTAGAGACCAGCTGAACACAGACCACTGTGTGTCTCTCTTCAGGTACCTTCTAGAGACCAGCTGAACACAGATCATGGTGTGTCCTCCTTCAGATCCCTTCTAGAGACCAGCTGAACACAGATCATGATGTGACCTCCTTCAGATCCCTTCTAGAGACCAGCTGAACACAGATCACGGTGTGTCTCTCTTCAGGTACCTTCCAGAGACCAGCTGAACACAGATCATGATGTGACCTCCTTCAGATCCCTTCTAGAGACCAGCTGAACACAGATCACGGTGTGTCTCTCTTCAGCTACCACCTTCTAGAGACCAGCTGAACACAGATCACGGTGTGTCTCTCTTCAGCTACCACCTTCTAGAGACCAGCTGAACACAGATCATGGTGTGTCCTCCTTCAGATCCCTTCTAGAGACCAGCTGAACACAGATCACGGTGTGTCTCTCTTCAGGTACCTTCTAGAGACCAGCTGAACACAGATCATGGTGTGTCCTCCTTCAGATCCCTTCTAGAGACCAGCTGAACACAGATCACGTGTGTCTCTCTTCAGCTACCACCTTCTAGAGACCAGCTGAACACAGATCACGGTGTGTCTCTCTTCAGCTACCACCTTCTAGAGACCAGCTGAACACAGATCATGGTGTGTCTCTCTTCAGCTACCACCTTCTAGAGACCAGCAGGTTACGGTGTCCCAGCCGTTTGCTGGAAGGTTGAGGATGCTGAAGATGTGTTTTATGGGCTTTATATGGACAGGAGAGTGGAGAGAGTCAGGAAAGTAGGTTGAAAGAAAGAAAGAGAGAGAGAATGACTGAATGTAGCGTAGGCCTGCAGGTCGGAATCGAACCAGGGTCGCCTGTGAGGTGTTATCGCCTGTGTGGTCAGCGTGATCGTGGTTCCAGCCACCGCGCCCTCATCGAGACGTCGCTGAACAAGTTACGTTTAGCGATCTTCTTTATTTACAGACAAGTATCCATCCATGGTAAGATGTGGATAAAGGAATCTGCTAGAATGACGAACGAGTAGTGCATGTGACGCTAGATTTTAATATTG
>CM051018.1:23022722-23025222 GCA_027704905.1 Muraenolepis orangiensis
TTTTTTTTATCATAAGTATGATTAATTGCTTTCAATTGTTTGAATGCTTCGAAGCATAAAAATGCAATCAATTCCATTTTTTATCCTTGTTTCATCATATTAGCACTGGGTTTTTTCACAAAAAAAGTTTGAACAACCAAACATGTGTTGTTATTTCTACAATATGATTTATAGAAGATATGCACACATGCCAAAGAAGAACACACAGCGACCCTAAATGCTGCTGAATTGGGCAATGCTCACAAATTCCAACATAACTATACAATATGATTATCTAAGGGATGGATATTGTATGGATGGATATTATAAAACCATGTTACTTCGTTTTCAACATAAGTCCTGGTCCACAGTGGCTGTGAGTGGACCAGTTCTGTGCAGGTCAACCGGTGGAGCGAGGCAGTAACACGGCCAGGGTTGGGGGTTCGAGTCTCCCTCATGGGACCACTGACACTAAGAATGTAAGCTCTCACGGTGTATGCTTTGGATGAAACTCCTCTGTTATGGCTTATATATTATGTTAGGCTATGTTTTATTGTATTATGGACATAATAAGGACAAGTCTCTTTGTGCAGACACACAGCTTAACTTTTAGAACTTACACTAGCGTATTCAGCTAATTTCATGAGTTGAATCACATTTATACATAGTATATAATACATAGTTATATACTCTCTCTCTCTCTCTCTCGATCACACACTGTTCATAAATCAGATGCACTTAAAATAGAATAGGTTAAACTTGACTATTGAAGCTTACAGCCAGCCATTAAAATACATTTACAATGCAATCCAAACTGCCCCGTTAAATAAAATATTATACTCAAGATTCAAGATGTTTTTATTTACCATATGCAACAAGTCCAATGGAATGCCTACTCCCCATTCCCTCCTGCAGTATGAACTTCCTACAATTCAACGCAATATACTATACTTATACTGTACTATAACAACTAACTATAACTCATAATAACTAATCATTTATTGTTGGTAAATTAACAAGGTGGAATATCCATCTGTGATTGTGTTTTATTTATTTGTGACAATATGTCAGAAAACTGTGTGCCTTGCCTTATTTCCTTCCTTCCTTCCTTCCTTCCTTCCTTCCTTCCTTCCTTCCTTCCTTCCTTCCTTCCTTCCTTCCTTCCTTCCTTCCTTCCTTCCTTCCTTCTTCCCTAGGTTGGTGAGGCTACATGTGCTGTATGCTGGCTATATGTTGAAACATATCTTTGAATAATATTTGGATCTACTCACAGAAACGTGTTGTTTCTATTCTACCAACGTCTTCCACCGCCCGCCCTGCGACCCTGCCAACAATAACTCAATGCTGCCATCTAGCGTCCACGTCGAGCGTCCACATCCATTCGATTAGATTAGATTAGATTAGATTAGATTAGATTAGATTAGATTAGATTCAAATGTATTGTCAGTGTACAGCACAAGTACAGTACAGTACAGCGAAATTATTTGGCATCTAACTACAGTGAAACTTTTACAATAAAGTGCATCGCAATATATAATGTACAAAACAGTAAAAACAGTCTACTAAGTATAATAACTGTATGAAAACATGTATCTAATAACTTATAGAGTAGGTATGAGTTATGTGGAGAATTATAGGTATATATATAGAAACAGGTAGTTATACATGTATCAACAGGTAGTGAGCAGGGGTATGCAGTTGTATCAACAAGATAAATATATATAAACATATATAAATGTATATACAGCAGGTAGTGAGCAAAGGATATGCAGTTATATTAACAGTTGAAGATTAATATATATATATATATATATATATATACGGTTAGTACAGTAAAAATGTACATGGCTATCATATATTGGTATCCAAACAATGTATTCAAACACATTTAAAAGTGTAAAAAATGTAGTGAATTTACACTTAGTTGTTTAACCACATATGGACGTGTTTATATTTAAACAAGGTGCAGTGTGAGACTGCCTGTGAGGAGGATGTAACATTGATAATGTTACACCTGGGTCCACACACCTGTACTGTTAACCCCTTAGAGAGAGAGGCTGATCCTTTCAGCTATCAGCATAGTTTAAAAAAAAACACACACAAATCAAACTCCATGCATACAGTAAATACTATGACTAAATATGTCGACTTGTTGTACTGGTGACTTTTCTGGGTACCATATGTTAATGTCTCGTGTGTCATGACGTCATGTGAGAACCGCCCCGCCTTCACTCAGCAGGGAGTTGAGACTGAGTTCAGCCAAGTTGACCAAAGGCTCTAGTTATTATATTTCAGAAACAGAGACTAGATTACCTAGTGTGTGTGTGTGGTGGGGGGGGGGGGGTGAGGTCAGGAAACACCTGGGCAGGAATGAATCATTACTATGACATAAATTGCATTTTTATTTTTATTTTTTAACTTCCTTTATTCTATTCTGTTTTTATTCTATTATTATCTTATTATTTTTATAACTGCTGTCTGTCGTCGGGTTTTGCACATAAGATTTTCACTCACTGCTTTA
>CM051018.1:23030222-23065222 GCA_027704905.1 Muraenolepis orangiensis
TGATAGCAATCTGTCCAGGCCCTGAGGCAGCAAAGCAGCCCCAAACCATGATGCCCCCTCCACCATACTTCACAGTTGGGATGAGGTTTTGATGTTGGTGTGCTGTGCCTTTTTTTCTCCACACATAGTGTTGTGTGTTCCTTCCAAACAACTCAACTTTGGTTTCATCTGTCCACAGAATATTTTGCCAGTAGTGCTGTGAAACATCCAGGTGCTCTTTTGCAAACTTCAAATGTGCAGCAATGGGTTTTTTTGGACAGCAGTGGCTTCCTCCGTGGTGTCCTCCCATGAAAACTCCATTCTTGTTCAGTGTTTTACGTATTGTAGATTCGTCAACAGAGATGTAAGTCTTTAGCTGACACTCTAGGATTCTTCTTCACCTCATTCAGCATTCAGTTCTGTGCTCTTGCAGTCATCTTTACAGGACGGCCACTCCTAGGGAGAGTATCAACACTGCTGAACTTTCTCCATTTATAGACAATTTGTCTTACCGTGGACTGATGAACATCAAGGCTTTTAGAGATACTTTTGTAACCCTTTCCAGCTTTATGCATGTCAACTATTCTTAATCTTAGGTCTTCTGAGAGCTCTTTTGTGCGAGGCATGGTTCACATCAGGCAATGCTTCTTGAGAATAGCAAACTCCAAACTGATGTTTTTTATAGGGCAGGGCAGCTTTAACCAACACCTCCAATCTGGTCTCATTGATTGGACTCCAGGTTGGCTGACTCCTGACTCTAATTAGCTCTTGGAGAAGTCATTAGCATAGGGGTTCACATACTTTTCCCACCCTGCACTGTGAATGTTTACATGGTGTGTTCAATAAAAACATGAAAACATATAATTGTTTGCGTGGTATTAGTTTAAGCAGACTGTGTTTGTCTATTGTTGTGACTTAGATGAAGATCAGAACACATTTATGACCAATTTATGCAGAAATACAGGTAATTCCAAAGGGTTCACATACTTTTTCTTGCAACTGTAGATGACTGCAATGTTAAAAATGTAATGAGACGTTTAGATCCCAAGTTATCGTCATCATGGGGATAATTATTACCGGCAGGGTAGATTCATTCAGCATTCTATCCACGTTGTTAGTAGTAGTATTAGTAATGTTTTGGTCTTCTTCTTCTTCTTCTGCAGAGTCCGATGTCTGGCTGGGAGGCGGAGGAGCGGCACCTGCTGGAGATGTTCCCCAAGTGCGGCCTCTCGGAGGCCCGCAGCGCCCTGTCCATCGCCATGGGAGACATGGAGGAGGCTGTGCGCCTCATCATAGAGGGGGACGTCAAGCTCAGCCCCTTCCCGCTCAACGTGAGTTCCGGTTGCCGTGCCGACCGCCTCCGCCGCCGCCGCCGTGGGGGTTCCACTGTTTAGCTTTGGCGTACTTTGACGTAACGCCATTAACCGGTCGATCTTGTCGTCTCAGATCAACCACGGGAAAAATGTGTCTGCAGTGGCCGACCAGAAGCTGAAAGAGAACATTCTGGAAAAGTGAGTTAAACAAGAAGTATTTTGGAGAGGAATTTCTAATGGTTCATTTTCAAATACTGTGTGTGTGTGTGTGTGTGTGTGTGTGTGTGTGTGTGTGTGTGTGTGTGTGTGTGTGTGTGTGTGTGTGTGTGTGTGTGTGTGTGTGTGTGTGTGTGTGTGTGTGTGTGTGTGTGTGTGTGTGTGTGTGTGTGTGTGTGTGTGTGTGTGTGTGTGTGTGTGTCTAGCCCAAGTTATGAGATTCTATATTCGACACTGATGCATGAAAGCAGACTGGCTGAGCCGGTGGAACAATGTATTGTCGCCATAATTACGTGGAATTTGACACGATATTGTCTCACCGAGGGTCATTTACAGAGACGAATATGAACATTCAAAGGATGGTTTAGGATTATAACAAAGGAATGCAATACCACGCAAAGACTATACATTATCATTTAGAATTATTGCTCAGCCGTAGTCCACCACCACTTTTTAAACTGTAAACTGTTTAACTATTACTCTTTTTTTTGTGTGCATCTAAAGAGACCGTCACCTAATAATAATAACTTTAATTTATATAGCGCCTTTCAAGGGACCCAAGGCCCCGGGGGGGTAAAAAAAACAAGCAAAAACAAAAATAAATAAATAAAAGTAGCAGTGAAAGGAGGGGAAAGGGATGGGTTAGAGGTCAAAGGCCATGGTGACTAGATGAGTTTTGAGGGTTCTTTTATAAATGTCCAGGGAGGCTGCGTTGTGGATCTCTCCAGGAAGAGAGTTCCAGAGGGAGGGGGCCGCCACACAGAACGCTCCGTCTCCATCAGTTGGGAGGCGGGGATGGAGAGCAGGCCCCCGTGTCTGAGGACCGCAGACTCCGGGAAGGGGTATAGTGGGGGGGGGGGGGGGGGGGGGTGAGGTCTGTTAAGTACTAACTAACTAACTAACTAACTACTGGGGGGCGAGGGCATGGAGAGACTGAGGTGAAGAGGGGCGTTTTGTATTTGATGAGAAAAGCTTTCATGTAGACATAGGGAGTAGTGCTTGGGTCTAGGTTTAGTCTACTTGACGGTAATCCGGTCCCTTCTGTCGTCCAGGTACATGTTGGTGGACCGGGAAGAGGACAAGACGACACACCGGCCGGTCGCTCCCAAAGACGCAAGTCAAGCCCAACACCCCCACCCCCTTCTATCCTGTCACACACACACACACACACACACACACACACACACACACACACGTGTAGTTCATACACAGTTCACACGCATAACACTGACCCGTTTACACTCCCACAGGCGCCGAAGAAGCTGGTGCGTTACCACGGCAACCAGGTGGTGACCACCAAAGGCGAGCGGTACCAGATGGTGAAGAAGGAGGAGACAGACGAGGTGAAGAAGACCTACGTCAGCATAAAGCCCGCCCGCAAATACAGGTTCCACTGAGAGAGAGAGAGAGAGAGAGAGAGAGAGAGAGAGAGAGAGAGAGAGAGAGAGAGAGAGAGAGAGAGAGAGAGAGAGAGAGAGAGAGAGAGAGAGAGAGAGAGAGAGAGAGAGAGAGAGAGAGAGAGAGAGAGAGAGAGAGAGAGAGAGAGAGAGAGAGAGAGAGAGAGAGAGAGAGAGAGAGAGAGAGAGAGAGAGAGAGAGAGAGAGAGAGAGATCCACACGGTTTACGGTGTGTGTGGGTTTTTAGTTAAACAGTGTTTCTGAATCGGCCAGGTCGTTTTGCCAAAGTCAAGGGATATGCTTTTGTTGTTTTGGATTTTATGATGTGGATTTGTGGGGGCTATTTATATATTTTTTACACACATTTGCCATTAACTAGCCTTGGTTCATCTCAGTTGTTTTTGTTGTGATAATAGTAACACTATTTACATACCATTACTTACCGTGTCGGTGTTTTTAAAAGACTCACCGCTGGTGTTCTTGTTGCCATCTCAGCCGGCCTGACGTTGCACTAACCTAAAGGGGAGCTCATTTGGATGTGGGGGGTATTATGTTAATGAAGCTTGTTTACCTGTCTTCCGTGTCACCTTATAGAGGCGTATGTATGTTAACACGTTAGCCCTATAATGCGGATATAGAGGCGAGGTTCCCTTCTTTCATGAGGTATGTTTCCAGTGGAATGGTTCTCTTTTTAATGTGACATTATGGTAAATAACGATGAATTTGTGAGTGTGTGTGTACATGTCTTCGTATCACCAGAATACGTTGAAGCTTCATCTTAATGTTTGATCTTGGTGATTGCTCAGTTTACTTATGGAATTCGTACACAAGCGAAAGGACCAGCGTATTACTATTAACTACTGAAACTGTTTTTAAACGGTGACGTTCAACCAAAAACTCCTTTTATTTTTGTATTAAGGTCTAGATTTGTTACCGTAGATTCATTGTCACTGGTTTGGGTTTTATTTGGGGAACTTTTGTGTTTTCTGTTGACAATTGCATTATTTGTAGTCGTTAGGTACGATATACAGTGTCAATTTATCAGCATATGTTTCACCAATGAAATGGACAACGTGTACTTGTCCTATACAATCATTAGAGCAGTGGTTCTCAACTGGTCATCAGGACCCACATCAGGTCATTCATCGGTAAGCCATGACCCAAAAATATCAAACGTATTTATTAGAATATTGCGGTCATGAACAATGCAGACACATTCAGCGAACCAAAAGCTGGAGCAATTGGGGCAGAACTCGATTGTAAAAGTAAGCCATTAAAATGTCAATTAACATGAACTAATGGGCTTCCCCTGCGACCCACTCAAAACGCCCACCGGTTGAGAACCACTGATTTTAGACCGTGACTGTGGTGGTATTAAAAATAAACACCCGATGTTTTGAGTGTACTTGTATTATACAAAACAAGTATTGCAATTTTGTAACTAATATTCGTCGCACTCATAAGTGATATGGTGTCCCTGTGAAGGCATAGCTGTCAATCGTCAAATCAAGACCCTAAAAAGGAGTTTCTGATGTACTGTTATAACATTATTTATAAGAAATAAAGGCTCGATTTTGTAGGTTATGTGTTTCTTTTCACGGTGTACAGCGGTCAGAGATTGACGTTTCTAGACACCGCTCGAGCGCTTGGTATTGAGGAACACCGTAATCACAATAACTCAGATGGGAACTTCTTGAGCTACTTCAAGCTTTTTTCTTCTTCATTTGACAACGAGTCGGCTAAATCGATGTATAGTAAACCTGAACATGCACTGCACAGGACTACCCGAACGCACAGGACTACCCGAACAATAGTATGTGTATATAGTATGTGTATAGTGTGTATATATATACGTATAGAGTGTAAAGTTGTGTAGTATATGTGTGTGTATATATATATATATGTGTATGTGTATATATGTGTATGTATATATATATATATATATATATGTATATATGTGTACATATATATATATGTGTATATATATATATATATATATATGTATATATATATATATGTATATATGTATATGTATATGTATATGTATATGTATATGTATATATATATATATATATATATATATATATATATATATATATATATATATATATATATATATATATATATATATATATGTATATGTATATATATATATATATATACATACACATATATACACATACACATATATACACATACACATATATATGTATATATATATGTATATATATATAAAAAATATATATATTTTTTCTATATAATTATATACATTATATAAAATATTACACATGCTACACACCGTATTATAATAACTATTATATATATTTTTTAATTATATATAAAATATATTTATAAAATATATTGTGTGTAGCATATATATATGTTATATAATATATAGAATTATATATTATATGTATATTATAATACTGTGTGTGTGTGTAGCATATATGTGTAACACTTTTGTACAGGTCTATGTTGTACATCTACATCAAAACATCTCCAGTAACTACTGAATGACTAGAGCTGAAAAACATTGACCAAAATCAAATATCAACTTGTCATCTGATATCTGGATATAAAGTCATTCAAGTTAAGCCAATGTCTGATGCAAGTATAACACGAGAAAATCAAACTATCATTAGTGATCGTTCAGACTCGGCCGGAACCATCCAAAGTGATCAGAAAGGTGGATCACGAAGTCCAGAGACCGACCAGGGAAAGCCTCATCACGGTATGATAACCAAATCCAAAAGATGTATAGCTTTAAAATTATATTCAGCTTCATATAACAACATGTATATTGTTGTAATATTGCTTGGTTTACCATTAGCTCAATTTTAAGGCTTGAAAAATGTGGTTTGTATTTGCAATTTAACAGATTATATTCTGTGTGCCGCTAGCAAAGGAAAATGACAATGAGTCAATCAACGGTCTTGGGAATATAATTAAAAAAAAAAAACTTTACTGTACACATCAATTTAGTCAATGTTCACTGTGCAAACTCCCAAATAAACAACAACAGACAAACAGACAAGTCATTAAAAGCCTCACGCACAGAGAAGTCAAGGTCAAATAAATTAATATTCACAAAATCATAAACAAAAAGACAATGACACTCGCACGCTCACACGCCGCTTTTGGATGTCCCGTACACACTAGGAGCACAGTCTTAAAACACTCGCTTTTAGGAATAACGTTGCGATTAAGGACATGTAGAAGAAACCCTTTAGCAGGCTCCTCGCCATGTTACGTCTCACCCCGTCTCATCCCGTCTCACCCCCGTCTCATCCCGTCTCACCCCGTCTCACCTGTGAAGCAAATGCGGTCAAACCAACGTGTTCAAATGAAAAAACAAAAAACCACCCACCAAGGCGGGCTAGCATGGAACCTTCCCTTTAAGCTGTAGCTGTGAGGTAACGGTGATGTGGGGTCCGTCCGGTTTGGCGTGCTCGAGTGAACGGGAGTCCGGAGTCGTCCCCTTTGTTCTTTAAAACTCTAAAACGCTATAAATACTGGACACTAAAAGGCATCTGGAACAGGCCTGCGCTGAACAAGTGCTGAATCGGAGCCTCTGCGTTCTGACAACAGAACCAATCGGTACCACATTGGGTCATCCCCATGTTCTCCGGTCCTATGTTCCCCGGGTCCTATGTTCCCCGGGTCCTATGTTCCCCGGGTCCTATGTTCTCCGGGTCCTACGTTCCCATGTTCCCCCGGCCTATGTTCTCTGGGTCCTACGTTCCCCAGGTCATACATCTCCCTCCCTCAAAAGGGTCCTACGTTTCCCTGGTCCTAGGTTCCCCCCGGGTCCTACGTTCCCCCCCCTGGGTCCTAAGTTCCCATGTTCCCCGGGTCCTATGTTCCCCGGGTCCTACGTTCCCCCCCCCGGGTCCTACGTTCCCCCCCGGGTCCTACGTTCCCCCCGGGTCCTACGTTCCCCCCTGGGTCCTATGTTTCCCCCCGGTCTGGTTCGATTTGTGTTTTAGTTGCCGCCCAAGAAGCAAGCCCAAGTGTCTCACTGGGGGGGGTGGGATCTTTTTTTTCATAGGACCACAGGGGAACATAGGACCCAGGGGGGGAACATAGGACCCCGGGGGGGGGAACATAGGACCCAGGGGGGAACATAGGACCCCGGGGGGGGGGAACATAGGACCCAGGGGGGGAACATAGGACCCCGGGGGGGGAACATAGGACCCTGGGGGGGAACATAGGACCCGGGGGGGAACATAGGACCCAGGGGGGGGGGAACATAGGACCCAGGGGGGGGGGAAACATAGGACCCAGGGGGGGGGGAACATAGGACCCAGGGAGAACATAAGACCCCGGGGGGAACATAGGACCACGGGGGGAACATAGGACCCAGGGGGGGGGAACATAGGACCCCGGGGGGGAACATAGGACCCAGGGGGGGAACATAGGACCCCGGGGGGGGGGGGGGGAACATACGACCCCGGGGGGGGGGGGGGGGACATAGGACCCCGGGGGGGAACATAGGACCCAGGCACAGGCACAGTCCAGTGGTTTCAAACGCTGCGTGAACGAGGCGTCCGGTTGCCATGCAGTGGTAGCTTAACAACGCACCGTAGGCACAAAGAAAACAATGCGACTTTCTCAAAACACACACATACACACACACTCTTTATCACACACACACACACACTCTCTCTCTCTCTCTCTCTCACACACACACACACACACACACACTTTCTCTCACACACACATTTTCAGCAGTAGTGAAAAGTGTGTAATGCGTCGTCCTAACTGGAATCCTGGTCGTAGCGGCCCTGCCTCATCAGGTTCAGTAAGGGTCCGACCTTGAAGAAGGACAGAAATACATACGATTATATAAGTGTGTATATACACGTATATATATATATACACGTATATATATATATATACACACGTATATATATATATATATATATATATATACACACATACATTGCACACGCACACACACTAAGTCTAATAGAATAAACAGAGGTTCTTCAACGACGATCTTCTTTAGAATTAGCTTCATGTACTGTAACTCCTCCTTGGTGACCGACACCTCGGGCACAGAGACATAAATATTCACAGTAATTAGGTTAGAGGGGGGGGGGGGGTCCCCCACATGGCCTGAATGTAGAGAAGAAGCTTCTGGAAAACCTAAAATAAGGTTTACATTACAGCGGGCCGGGTAACGTCATGCTCCACTTCTACAGCCATGCCTGAGAGGACTATTAAGGTGGGCTGGGTCCCATGCTGGGCCCATGTGTAGGGGGCCTGAGAGGACTCTTAAGGTGAGCTGGGCCCCATGTGTAGGGGGCCTGAGAGGACTCTTAAGGTGAGCTGGGCCCCATGTGTAGGGGGCCTGAGAGGACTCTTAAGGTGAGCTGGGCCCCATGTGTAGGGGGCCTGAGAGGACTCTTAAGGTGAGCTGGGCCCCATGTGTAGGGGGCCTGAGAGGACTCTTAAGGTGAGCTGGGCCCCATGTGTAGGGGGCCTGAGAGGACTCTTAAGGTGAGCTGGGCCCCATGTGTAGGGGCCTGAGAGGACTCTTAAGGTGAGCTGGGCCCCATGTGTAGGGGGCCTGAGAGGACTCTTAAGGTGAGCTGGGCCCCATGTGTAGGGGGCCTGAGAGGACTCTTAAGGTGAGCTGGGCCCCATGTGTAGGGGGCCTGAGAGGACTCTTAAGGTGAGCTGGGCCCCATGTGTAGGGGGCCTGAGAGGACTCTTAAGGTGGGCCCCATGTGAAACGCCTTGGCCTTGGCCGGTATTCACAAGCTAGGGTTTTTATGGGCAGATACCGATATTGATGATGCATCGCCGTCCAACCTCCATAGCGGCTCATGAAATATTAGTAGCTTGACCACAAAAGCACAAAACGTACAAGATAACCCTCCTGCCCTGCTGCCCATAAGCAAGGCAAGGCAGAGGGTTGGTTTGCGAGCACTACGCTGCCCCGAGCAGGGTCGGATGGCTCTAATGCAGAGGCTGAATTTTATTCGTGTATATTTATTCAACTAAATAATCGAAATCTGGAGGATTGAATCCTCTTTATTTGTCACATACATGTAAACCCACAGGGACATTTGTTTCTCTGCATATAACCCATCCAGTGGGCAGCTGTTTACATACACACATACATATATACACATATATACATATATACATAGTATATCCAGCTTCCCAGGGAGCAGTGTAGGTAGGGGTCTGGTGCCTTGCTCAAGGGCACCTTGGCAGTGCCCAGGTGTTTAAGGGGGCTTGAACCGTCCCAACAGACTGAGCTACTGCAGACCCCCCCCCCCCCAGAAAACACAGCACCATGGGATGGTAATATGAGCTAATGGTAATATGTCGTTTTAGGAATCACAATGCCTTTATTATCATTGTATAAGTACAATAAAACGAAAAAGTAACATCAGCCATTTGGCCACCATCTACCGATACCAACAATATACATGTGCCAATATATCGGCCGATGTATATTGGCGGTCCGAGAGAGAGAGACACAGAGACACAGACAGATAGACAGATAGACAGATCGGTGGTCCGATATATATATGGGCGGTCTGATATATCGGTGTGTCTCCATCTCTGGAGGAGACTTCATAAGGTCTACCATAGGAGTGAAAGCACTAAGTGTATTTACTTCTCGTGGGTCCCCGAGGGCCTCTCCCAGCATCTTCTCGATGTTCCTCATGATGGCCACCTTCTGGTGAGCTCGGAGAGGGTACTCTATCCTCTTGGGCGTCATAGCCCCCTGATGTGGAAGGACAAATAAACATCAGCCATAGCATCGGAGCAATGAACTCCTACAAGTGTCTTCGAGGTAGATTGCAGAATGGTGAAGACTACGATTTCTAAACAGGTTTTTCCAGGATTGAAGTGATGGCCAACCTTGTACCAGAAGTTTACGGTGATGGTCACTCCACCGTCCAGCAGAGACTCGATATGATGCCACCTGTGAGGAGGACATGAAGAGGACACATCTGATAAGACTCTTAACATCATGTACTACATCTGGTTAGATGCCAACTTATTTTTCGCTGTACTGTACCGAGAGGCTGGGCAATGACAATACATTTTAATCTAATCTAATGAATCTATAATCCAATTCAGGGGTCCTTGACCCGGTAATAAAGGCTTTGCAAGGAAGCCAGACGACTTGGCACCAAGTTATTATAGAGAGACAATAAACAGAGAGGCATTGGGTTCGAGACCCATGAAGGAGAGACAACCTATTACTGAGACTTTAGGTGAATAAAGATTAGCCTTCAACTCTTTCTTATTATCTTCTATAGCGAAGGCGAAAGTTTAAATTCTTTAAAGCTATCCTCCAGAATGTTCAGTATATGCATGTTCCATGGCCATCCTTGTTCATATATAAATCATAAATGTATAAGAAATACATTGATATTGCGTGAAGAGAAAGTACCTTAAAGTAGAGTTAGTTGTTAGTCAGTGGTGGCGTTAATGGACTGGGCGCCAAAGTAATGCAAAAACGTACGGGAAGTACTCAAATACAGCCACCATTAGCCGGCCTTATACAATATGCATTCTAAGCCTAATGGATATTAAAACTCAAATCGCTGCCAAAGCAATCCTAATAAGCGCCAATAGGCTGCTTTCGTTGCATACAAAATAGCCTTCATAACCCCATGGACATCCAGATTGAAACAAGCAGTGTTCTAACTAGTACACGGGTGTCGTCCTAACCAGTACATAACAGGTGTCCCTACCAGTACATAACAGGTGTCCTACCAGTACATAACAGGTGTCCTTACCAGTACATAACAGGTGTCCCTACCAGTACATAACAGGTGTCCCTACCAGTACATAACAGGTGTCCTTACCAGTACATAACAGGTGTCCTTACCAGTACATAACAGGTGTCCCTACCAGTACATAACAGGTGTCCTACCAGTACATAACAGGTGTCCCTACCAGTACATAACAGGTGTCCCTACCAGTACATAACAGGTGTCCTTACCAGTACATAACAGGTGTCCTTACCAGTACTAACAGGTGTCCTACCAGTACACAGGTGTTCTTACTAGTACACAGGTATTCTTACTAGTACACAGGTATTCTTACTAGTACACAGGTATTCTCACCAGTACACAGGTATTCTCACCAGTACACAGGTATTCTCACCAGTACACAGGTGTTCTTACTAGTACACAGGTGTTCTTACTAGTACACAGGTGTTCTTACCAGTACATAGGGATGTAGAGTACATCCCCGGGGCCCACCACAGTCTCGTAGCCCACTAAATGTTGGAAGTTTGGAAACCTCTGGTAGTCCGGGTTATCAAAATCCACCTGAAACACATTGAAACACACATCGACCCCGTCATGACATGTTCAACAGAACATTTACCATTTAGTCCTTTAGGCACATGCATTTCATGCCAAGGGAGTTGGAATACAGATAGAGATAGTGGTTAGGAGCAGGCGGGCATAGTGCCTTGTGCTCTACGAGGCCGACAGATGGGCTGCGGACATCGGGGATGGAACACAGAACCTTTGGGCTGGGAATCGACCCTTAGACCAAGACTCCACCATCCTGACCCCTTCAACAATAGGTACACGTGGTGTGTTTCCAAACCTACTTCATAGTGGCATGACTTGTGGGAGTGGGGGAGATGGAGAGATAGCAACACACCAGCCTAGCCAATGGACAGCGAGGCCGATCTATCCATTATAAATCTGGGGCGAAGACCCCAGACATCACTAGAGGGTCGATTGATGGTTGATGTGGCTTAATTTAAAACGGTGCATCCACAGGGTGTACCTGGCTCTGTCGGTCGCAGGGGTGGTGCACGGGGTAGGGATACAGACACTGGAACTGGTCCGGGGGGAAGAGGATGCATCTCTTGTAGCCCTGGATCTGAGCAAAGAAGTTCTGCTGCTCGTCGTAGTGGGCCGGTGTCACGTTGCCTGTAGGGAAAGAGAGAGAGGAGACGTATGCCAAACACACTTAGGAGGCCTCGGCCTCGCCGGCCAAGCTGCGGAGGCAGAGGCCGTAGGAGAGGAAGGGTTGTTAACGGCCTCTTCAGGGAAATCACTTAGCGCAGGGCCGAGGCCCCGAGGTCCACTCCGCATTTAATATCAATCCATCAATGGCTCATGATCTCTTGTACAAGCAAACGTGACTTAACCTCCGCCATCCAAGATGGGTGGAGGTTATGTTCTTAACCTCCGCCATCCAAGATGGGTGGAGGTTATGTTTTTAACGTGGTGGTTAGATCACTTCGGGGCCAGGGCAGTTGGCAGTTAGGGCAAAGATCTTTAAAAAAAAGTCTTAAAAAGTTTTTTTTTGTAAAAAATAAATAAATAATAAAAATTGAATGGGAAGTTGAATTAAGCAGTGAGGAGGTTCAGCTGTGGCCGTTAGTCTCCTGGATCAGACCAACACACCAAGAACACAGACGGAGTTACGGAGGACACTTTAATAAGATGGACATGTAGGTCTGCTTGCATGCATACATACATCACCATCGGCCATTCAATCAATCCCACTCACAGCCCCTAACAGTAACCACTCCCGTGTCCGACCATCTCCAGGTTCTCATTCAACATTCAAGATGACTTTATTTATCCCGAGGGAAATGAAGGTGCAACAGTTGACACAGGGGGAATAAATGCACACAAATATACTAATACCTAAAAACTAAATAACAACAAACTAAACTAAACTAGTATAAACAAAATATAACTAAATGAACTCTAAATGAAATCTAAATGTATTGATAGATGAATTGCACAATTTACAGTATTATTACAGTAATACGTAGGTATATACAATACGCAACAATACGTATAGTGCAAATTGGCAGTAATAAAATACTAATAAATAACTGACTGAAATGAATACTGAAAAAGTGACATGTGAAAAGTGAAAAGTGAAATTGAATTTACAGTGCAAAATTACAGTGAGAGGATTTACAGTGCGTTGACCTCAGGTCACTGAGTCTCCACTGTCCCTCTCACGACCCGAGGTAGATGAATTATAGAGTCTGATGGCCACTTCCTGGACTTCCTGTGGCGTTCTGTGGTGCACCTGGGTGGAATGAGTCTGTTGCTGAAGGTGCTTCTGTATGAGGTCAGCACCTGATGGAGAGGGTGAGAGTTGTTGTCAAGGATACTACGCAGCTTGCGCAGCATCCTCCTCTCAGACACCACCAACAAGGAGTCCAGCTGGACCCCCAGGACAGCGCCAGCCTTCCTGACCATCCTGCTGATCTTGTTGGCGTCTGCTGACCTCAACCTGCTTCCCCAGCACACGACACCGGAGAAGATGGCACTGGCTACCACAGACTGGTAGAACATCTTCAGCATCGTATTGCAAACGTTGAAGGACCGGAGCCTCCGCAGGAAGTAGAGACGGCTCTGGCCCTTCTTGTACACAGAGTTCTTGGCCCAGACCAGTTTGTTGTCCAGGTGAACTCCCAGGTATTTATATTCCTGAACAACTTCAGCAGACACACCCTTGTTGGAAATGGGTGTGGGGGTAGATTTCCTCCTGCGGAAGTCCACCACCATCTCCTTCATCTTGTCTGTGTTGAGCTGCATGTGGTTCAGTTCACACCACTCAACGAAGGAGTCCACAACGCCCCATCTCTACATGGTCCATGTCCACCCTACCCCATCTAACCATCAAACTGATAGGTACTAGACTAGAGGTTCTCCACATGGTCCATGTCACCTACCCCATCTAACCCTAAGGGTTTGGGGGGTGTTGTAAACATGTGGCCTATGAAGCCCTTTGAGACTGGAACTAGACAAATAAAATTGACTTCTCCCACACACACACACACACACACACACACACACACACACACACACACACACACACACACACACACACACACACACACACACACACACACACACACACACACACACACACACACACACACACACACACACACAGAGAGAGCGAGCGAGAGAGAGCGAGACAGACACAGCAGAGACAGAGAGAGAGAGCAGAGACGAGAGAGAGAGAGAGAGAGACAGAGAGAGACGAGAGAGAGAGAGAGAGACAGAGAGAGAGAGAGAGAGAGCGAGAGAGAGAGAGAGAGAGAGAGAGAGAGAGAGAGAGAGAGAGAGAGAGAGCGAGATGAGGCAGAGATAGAGAGAGCAGAGCAGATAGCGATTGAGAGTAGAGAGTCAGAGAGAGAGTTGTATTTGCCTGGCCCTTAACCCCAGCTCCAGTCTCTCTCCCTCTGTACCACGCTCCTCAAACCTGACCCCTTTGGGGACACTAAGGTCACGGAAACCCCAGACGAAGATAAGGACAGCCTTGAGAAGGAACAGCGATCACAACAGACGGAGCTCCTGGCAGGTTGGAGGGCGCGTCCCGAGGGCCGACGACGTGTCACGGCGGGAACACAAAACCACGCGGAAGCAAAAGATTAAAAAAAAAAAAAGGGGAACCGCGGCCGGGGGCCTTGCTTCTAAAGTCAGAGCACTGCTTTCTACGCACGTTGCCACACCGCGCTCTGCAATCCTAAACTCGCAAACTGCGGTTTGTTCTCTTCCACAATTCTACCGTGGAAACGTCGAGGAGTTGCAGACCGTGAGTCATTCTTCATGACACACGTAGGAAGTATGAAAAGTATGAAGCAGTTCTCTCATGGGACATATGATGACCTAGAAAATAGCACATTAGTTGTAGGAGCCAAATGACTCTTAATTCCGTGTTTATAATAATAATAATTAATATTAAGCATTATTTGGTGATTCATTTATTTGGTATTCATGTTTATGTTTATATTCTAAATGTGGTACATTTGTGTTGTGTGAATTGGGTGCCTGTTCCTTTAAGAGCGGAGAGAAAGTGTTGTTTTGGTGCGCCGGTCGGGACTGGTTTGGTTCCCGGGGACAAAGTGGGGCAGACAAGTGGATTTAAGTGTGGAGTTTTCTGATTTTTTTCATTGACTGGTTAACATTTAGTGGATATAATACAGGATTATATTTTGGAAGGAATTTGTTTGTTTGTTTGTTGGTTTTTGTTCTTGTTTTCGGTCAAAATAAAAAACGACGGAACCGGGAAACACAAGTCAACCAACAGACGTTCAGCCCCCACATTAGTAATACGTTTAGAAAGTTTAAAAAAAGCTCCTTGAGAGCGACGGTGGGTGGGTGTGTGGGGTGGGTGGGGTGGGTGGGTGGGGTGGGTGGGGTGGGTGGGGTCGGTGGGTGGGGTGGGTGGGTGGGGTCGGTGGGTGGGGTCGGTGGGTGGGTGGTGGGTGGGTGGGGTGGGTGGGTGGGTGGGGTGGGTGGGTGGGGTGGTGGTGGGGTGGGTGGGTGGGGTCGGTGGGTGGGGTGGTGGGTCGGTGGGTGGGTGGGTGGGGTGTGGGGTCGGTGGGTGGGGTGGGTAGACGGTTTACCCTGCATTCCGATGAGCAGCAGGTTGGAGGTGAGCTGGCCCCAGTTCCTCTTGGCCTGCTGTTTGTTGATCCAGTTCCAGTTGAAACCCAGGAAGTCCACCACGATCTTACGGCCCACCGTGTCGTTCAGGGTCTGCTGGAGGTACACCCTGGGGGGGGGGGGGGGGACACCAGCACCACACACTCATTATATTCTCATTTTAATATTTGTATATTGTACATATTATTGTATGTATATTATTTTCTTTGTACAAGTCACTTATGGCCCCCATGTCACTCCTGAACCATCCCTGAAGGAGGGATCCCCTTCCACTCTGCGTTCCTTCTCTAGATTTCTTCCTCCATCATTAAGGGAGTGTTCTCTTGCCCTTAGGGGGGCTAAGGGTTTGGGGGGTGAGGCTAAGGGGGGGGGGGGGGGACTAGGGTTTGGGGGGTGGGGCTAGGGGGGGGGCTAGGGGTTTGGGGGGGGGTGTAAACATGTGGTCTGTGAAGCCCTTGGAGACTGGAACTGGGATTAAGGACTATACAAATAACATTGACTTGACTTAAAACACAGACCGCTCAGGTCCATAGGCCCGGCTTTTAATATCCACTATATGGACATTGCTTACATTTTAACGGAGTCACTTGTCATGTCGGTTTTATGAAACATGCTCAAAATGTAAGTTGTTATTATTAACTAACTATATGTGTATTATTATTGTTGATGTATTAGTGTTACACAACTCAAAATATATACTGCATACCCCTGCTCACTACCTGTTGATACGCATATTCAGAGAAGACCCTGGAACTCTCAGATGAAACCGATGAAACAGATGAAAAATCGAATGAATTGTATTAATAAAATGTAATACAATTGAATCCAACGCCAGACAATCTTGAGCTGAATCAAGTTGTTAAAGCAGGCTATGTTCGCCATTTTCAGGCTAGCAACTGGGAAAGATACCCGTGGCTAACGGGTATCTTTCCAGGAGAATGGATTTCGTCATTTCTTCAAGTGATCATCATAGGCCTATATCACGGCACAGTGAAGCCGGAAGTAACCGTTCGCTGAAAAATCGCTGAAGCAGTGTATCCCAAGTTCCGGTTAATGCATTCAGCTTGGCGGACAGTTATCGCTGCATAACCTTCCAAAAGTCGGTCCAGACGATGTGGTTCAACTAGTGAATGAACACTACAGTGAAGAAGTCTGAATCCGAATCATACAATTCCCCGACATTGTGTCTTGTGGCTCTATCCGGATATATCGCCATATAACGAAGGCAATTTTGTGTTGGAGCAGAGGTATGCCTATGTATTTAATATAGGCTATTTATATTATGGATTTGGATTATTTCAATGTACCTTTTCATTTACGTGTTAATATGTAGTGTGCAGCTGTATATTTTCTAAAATGGAATGCCTGTTATTCTTGTGAATATGAGTTGTCTTAAAATAGAAGTGCTTGTGACATCATACATGTGGCATTGAGTTCAAACTGTATATCGCGATGCAGCCTAAAAATACCGGGATATGATTTTTGGTCCATATCGCCCAGCCATCGGACCAGTGCTTTTTTAAATTGTGTAAACTGATGTAGGGCTGTCTTTGTTTAGACGTTGAGCAGCCGGTTCACTACAATAACAGAGAGGAGAGGAGGCGGACACAGTTTGGCACGTATCTGGGGTAACTACCGGAAGTAGGAGTGCACTGCTCGGCGATTTTAACGGTCCGGAAGCAGGAAGTGTGACATAGGCCTATTGCTGAGTGAGACTCATTTGTCTTTGCTGGTTTAGTCTCAGTGTTGCGTCTCGTTGAGCTGGTTGTTGCATTTTGTTTCCACACACTTGTTGAATGATTAGTTAATGTCTTGGGTTTGTTAAGTATTGTTGTGCATTTGAATTGAGAGTTTTGACTTGATCTTTCTTTGCATCGCTTAACGTGAAAAGACTTAACGTAACTAAGAGTTACAAAACCGTGATCAATAATCACCAATCACCAATTTCTCTGGCATATGTCTTGTCATCAGCACTTTCACCTGTCAAAATATCTCAACTTAAATCCTCCCATTATGGACGTTATGTGACATTAAGTGTTTTCCTCTCTATTGAGCCAGTAAGGAAAAGTCTTAACGCAGCTTTATGCGAGGAAAACACTTAATGTAACATAACTTTTGTATTTAGGTTTTGATATTTTGGTGAAAGTGCTAATGACAAGACATATGCCAGAGACATTTGGTGATTATTGATTGCTGTTTTGGAACTTTAAGTTACGTTAAGCCTTTTCACGTGAAGCGTGTTAGACCGGCCCTTTAACCGATAGCCTGTGGTGGTCTGTGGTGGTCTGTTACTTCACTACATGGACACTGCTTTACAACTAGGGTACACTTGTCAATTGGCTGCGACAATCTTATCTGCCTAAATGAGATAAGGCATAAAGTGACTTCCTCCGTGACGTCAGTCTGACTAGAACAACTGAATGTTCGAATGGGGGGGGGGGGGGGGGGGGGGGAGTGGTCTACAGAAGGTCCAGTTGTGATAGACACGCTTCGCCACTGGTATATATATCTCATACCTACTCTATAAGTTATTTTAAACCTTTAGACATTTTTACATCTTATTTAACCACTGTACATTATATATCACCGTGCACTTTACTGTAACATGTTCACTCTGGTTAGATGCCAACTTCTTTTCGCTGTACTGAACTTGTGCTGTGCAATAACAACAAATCTAATCTAATCTAATCTAATCTAAATGTGTTAGGAGCAGAATGTGATGAGTATCATTTGTAGCCAATTTCAATTACATACAATTAAAATACTGATGATGCTTTATCTGTCAAATAATTAAGGTGTGGTGCACAGAACTAACTTAACTGTGGATACTGTAAGACTGGGAGACAGGGGAATGGGCGGGGCATAGCAGACAGGTCAGGCCATTGTTATTCATTGTACACGTAACACATTTATGCAGCTACAGGAGGTGCCAAATACGTTATACTATACAAAGTATAAAGAGGTCCTGTTTTAATGTGGCCCTCACCTCTCTTCTCCCTCCGTTTCCTCAGTTTCGTGCATTTTGTCCACAAACTCGGAGAACTTCATCTCCATGCGTCGCGACTTGGGCACGAAGTTCTCCACGTTGACCATCTTCTTCTCGTCGTAGTAGAGGAACTTGTGGTTCTCCGCCAGGTACACCGAGAAGTCCCCGGGGCCGATGTTCTCCTGCAGGTACTGGATGTCCCACTTCAGGGCCGGGAACACCAGGTTGGTGTCTGTCAGAACCACGGGCTCCTGAAGAGAAACAGGCACCACATCCATCGGAGGGTTCTCTTGTGATTTAAACAGCTAGGTGCAGATGAATACTCTATTAAACATATCAAATGAATACTCTATTAAATATTATATTCATATTGTAATGAATACTCTATTAAACATATTAAATGAATACTCTTAAACATATTAAATGAATACTCTATTAAACATATTAAATGAATACTCTATTAAACATATTAAATGAATACTCTATTAAACATATTAAATGAATACTCTATTAAACATATTAAATGAATACTCTATTAAACATATTAAATGAATACTCTTAAACATATTAAACACGTCCGCAGAACGTTTCTCGTCTTAATCATCTCGATCAATGCCGATTATTATAAACTCAATAAGGGATATAACATAATCATATGAAAAATTAAATTAAATTAAAAATAGCTTTAACGTTAAAGTTCCAACAACTTCAATCATTTGAAGCACTGACACGAACCCGTATAATAATAATAATAATAATAATAATAATAATAATAATAAACATACTTTTCCCCCAATAAACCAATCCGTATCCTCAGATACTAGGCTTTTGAATGAATATCATTCAATAACATTACAATTAATTAAAACACACAAACCCCCCCCCCCCCACCCACACACACACACACACACACACACACACACACACCCTGGCGGTCACTGGACACGGTGACAGCAGCAGCGGGTCTACGTGACTAGACGAACGTACAGCCGCTGGCAGCGCGGCCACGAGGCCACTGGAGGCGCGCTGCCTCCGCCCGGTGTGTGTGTGTGTGTGTGTGTGTGTGCGTCGATGTGTATGTGTGTGTGCGTCGATGTGTGTGAGTGTGTATTTCATTGATTCTGTGCACCGACCAGTGAAAAACACACACCCACACACTTTGCAGCATGCACTGTAAGAGCAAACTTTAACGCAAACGCGCCGTGGTGCAGAACGGCACACACACACACACACACACACACACACACACACACACACACACACACACACACACACACACACACACACACACACACACACACACACACACACACACACACACACACACACACACACACACACACACACACACACACACACACACACACACACACACACACACACACACACACACACACAGTATAGGAACCGCCCTGTCCCACTGACCTACTTGCTAAACACTGCATCATACTGCACACTCCGACCGAGACATACTACACACACACACACACACACACACGCCCTGGGAGACATTTGGTGTTGGGGGTCCTTCTAGAATGGGTTTAAGTTTGCGTCCCAAATGCGCAGAGGAGGAGAAGGAGGCCATTAACTGACTCATTTCCGATCAGTTTATAACAACATTATAACACGTGTGCACTACGGTACGTGCTGTGCAGCACACAGGGCACAACCCCATATGAGGAAATGGACACACACGTGTGTGTACGTGTGTGTGTGTGTGTTCGACCTCGTGTGTGTGTTTTGAAACACACACACACAGTGTTCCCTCGAACACACACCACACACACACATCACTGTCATCTGGGGCGTACGTAATCTTGAGGAATTTAGTTGAAACTAAACTGTAAATAAATATTAATATTGACTATAGATTACAGCACAGGCGATAATCATCAATAACAGCCTGCAGGTATTCGTGTCGCTGATCAATGAGAGACGCGGTTCAAACTAGTGGAACTTATTGGTGGAACTACCACAACAAAACACACAACTTCTCACAATGCAGCAAACATTGGTCATTCTTTTTGAAACTTTGCCCACAGTTGAAGACCAACATTGGAAGTGTAATATGGGCCAATTAGTATACATGTATACCGATTTAAGAGAATGATAGTGCAGACGTACACCTGTACACCATCGGGGACCTTTGGTGTCCTTAAATCAGAGACAAATATCGTCATTTCATTCCTCGACTATAGGTTTCATTCCAACTAGTGATGCATGCAATGCATCCCATCATCCTCATCATCCTCATCATCATAACACACTGGCAAGACAGCAGTGTGTGAAGTTATTATAGTCACCGATCGACCACCCATATATGGAAGTACCTCGTTGTTCATGAGCGCCTCGGCCCGGGGGTCCGAGTGGGAGAGCCTCGGTATGGGTCTGGTGAGGAAGGGGTACCTCCGGAGCTGAGCCTCGGTCCAGCCCGGGGGGGTCCGGGCGTCGGGCACCGCGGCACAGCCCTCGGCCGCAGACGGGTCAGCCTCCACCGCCGCAGCCGCAGTTGCCATGGCTGCTGTCTGCACAGATGTCCTCACACAGCCCTATCCTATCCTGTCACTGGTCAATTACTTTTGACTTTTTTTTTTAATGCAAAAGGTGTTTGCGTTATAGTTGGTCACAGGCACACTGTGGGATCGGTCTGATACATGATGCATAACACGTACTGTCCTCCTCCTCCACCACCACCGACTGTGGTTCCTACTGTAAGCGGACCTGCTCCACCCAAGGTGTAAACCATATCAACACACAGCAGCAGCACTGACAGCCACGGAAACTAACGACACCAACGTGGATGTGTTCAAGGAAGGTGTTCTTGGAGAGGGGGGGGATGGCACTGGATTCAACACAGCGACATCTAGAGCGCTGACTGACTCCGGTCTGGGGGTATTCTGACTGGCCAGCAGGGGGCGACATTGCACAGCGTTCGACTCCAGCCTGGCCTCGGGATGAGAGGGACGCTGCTGTGGTCACTTTGATTCTAGACTCAAGATGTTATTTGCCATTTGCAACACAGTGTACAATGGAATGCTTACTCCCCATTCCCTCCCGCAGTGTGACTTTCTCTCAGTGTGACTGATGGATGGTTTGGTCTTATGATCTGTGGCACATCGACTATATAAAAGAGGGTGGCTACTTCCTTTCAAAGATGACTCATTGCATAGCTGACACCCCTAAAATATTACGGCAGTTTTGAATATTTAGCTTTTTCCTAAGAGTATTAATTGTATAGTTGAAAAGTATTCAATTTAATTATTATTATATTATAATATAATATTATATAATATTATTTTATTTTATATAATTTTATATTATATTATATGATATTACATTTTATTATATTATATTATATTATATTATATTATATTATATTATTTTATATTATTTTATCTTATATTATATTATATGATATTACTACATTATATTATATTATATTATTTTAACATATTATAGCATATTATTGGCCCAGGCTGAACAGTACCAAGGACAGGACACGGTGTAACAATGAGTCAAACACACGTGAATGATAGTTATCCACCACTAACAGGGGTTCAACATCACCGACTAGACCCATGGGACATCACATACGAATCGCTCCATATTCATGAGAGATGACTTCTTGAAAAGTTTCCACAAAATCGATCAGATGCTAGATCAGATGCTCTATTCTGCAATTCAGCTCAGTCTCAATTCAATGGGAATCTACAATCTACAATGGATTGTGCATGTGTGTGTGTGTGTGTGTGTTGCGTGTTGCGATGGGATTGGTTTTTAGTTTGTTGGGAACTTAAGGGCTGAACCAATACGCAGAACGTTGCCTTTGACCATGTGTTTTTAGTCGCTTATCTTTCTTCTCATCTTCTGTCATTTGTTTTTGCATGTGATTATGTGATTATGTGTTCTGCTTGTATGAATATAAAGGGCTGCGTGAGAGCTGATCTGAGCACGTGTCAAGTGTGTTCGCTTATCTTTCTTTATCCTCCGTGGTGCACGTCTTCATATTCTGCGTGGGAGGAGGACAGTGGACGATGTGTTTGATGAGAGTCTCTGATTATGTTTTATGTTAAGTATCCACACATCATCTCTGAGCTACAACACACTTTAGAGAATACTGTTATTGATCTTCTGATTACGATTATTAGTATGAGTATTTTTTTTAAATATAATATATATATTATATCTAATGTATGTCAATATAAAAATGTATGTATTATGTATTGTTATTATTATTAATATTTTAATACAGTTACTTTTTATTATTATAATTTCCACAATAGTTGTTGTTGGCCATAGTGGTTGGTTAAATGTTTTAATGTTGCACAATGTTGGTTAAAATTTGACAGGTGTTTTACAATAATTGGCGCTCACACACACACACACACACACACACACACACACACACACACACACACACACACACACACACACACTCACACACACACACTCACACATGCATTAACACATTCATGCATGCATGCACGTATGCACGTATTTTCGCATACACCCTACGCACACACACACACACACACACACACACACACACACACACACACACACACACACACACACACACACACACACACACACACACACACACACACACACACACACACACACACACACACACGTGCACACGCCCACACTATGAGAAATGTGTTAATTTCAGCAGGAACATTCAGAAGCAGTTAGATCGAGAGCGGGTGAGGGGCTGCGTGGCCCGTTCCCAGGCTGTACGTGTGGTGTCTCTCTCTCTCTCTCTCTCTCTCTCTCTCTCTCTCTCTCTCTCTCTCTCTCTCTCTCTCTCTCTCTCTCTCTCTCTCTCTCTCTCTCTCTCTCTCTCTCTCTCTCTCTCTGTGTTTTCACTTCTTCTCACATCCACTCTGACCCGGGCCCTCCGGGCGCTGTGTTCAGAACCTCTAAGCCACAAATCCTATTAGTGGGAGAATCCTTGAAGCATTAAAGAGCAGCGGTGCTGCTGTCGTCCCGATACGTTTATTCGCCGATTGTGCCCAGATCGCCTTCCCCGATTATGATCCGAGGTTCGGATTTGGTGGTTCAATATGTTGCAGAGTTGACTGCCATCTTTTATTTTGTATTGTATTAAAAAAAAACAATAATAACTAAATGAATCACGACGGGAAAATGTATCCTAATATGGATACTAATATCCTCTTAGTGTCCTTTCACCAGATAGATCCTCTCAGTATCTCTCCCTCGCACATGCTCTCTCTCTCTCTCTCTCTCTCTCTCTCTCTCTCTCTCTCTCTCTCTCTCTCTCTCTCTCTCTCTCTCTCTCTCTCTCTCTCTCTCTCTCTCTCTCTCTCTCTCTCTCTCTCTCTGCCACCTTAGGCTCATGCCTTGCTAACAAACTGGAGCTGGCAAGGCCGACCACCCCACCCTGACCTGGGGGGGGGACGGAAGTTCACCCCCCCTCAGTCAGAGGTCAGGTCACCCACTAGGTGGGAGAAAGGGGTGGGGTGAGTGCGGGAGAAGGGAGTTCCCAGGCCTACAGTCCCGGGACGTCTGTGTGTGTTCTGAGGCGAGGAGGTGTCGTCTTTGCCTGATTGTTTTATGGATGTCGTTCGTCAGGCGCTCGGAATTTTTTTAATTGCCGCCTCCCTCAGATTGAGGCCAGATTAGGAATGTTATCTAGACAAGATTGCCACCTCAAACTCATGTGTTCAATGTGCAAATTATATAATCAATACACATGACTGTAACACTAATGTTAAATCAACATGTTTATCAAACCTTACGTTGTTTGAACTCACATTTGAACTAAAGGTAAATCGGTTTCAGGGGTTTGGGGATTGACCTGCTCTCACAGGCAAATCAGAATCCACCAACCAAATTCAACTGTGTGTACCCAGAGCTCATGTCACTCCCTGCCTCCCTCCCTGCCTCCTTCCCTGCCTCCCTCCCTGCCTCCCTCCCTGCCTCCCTCCCTGCCTCACTCCCTGCCTCCCTCCCTGCCTCCCTCCCTGCCTCACTCCCTGCCTCCCTCCCTGCCTCCCTCCCTGCCCCACTCCCTGCCTCACTCCCTGCCTCCCTCCCTGCCCCACTCCCTGCCTCCCTCCCTGCCTCCCTCCCTGCCTCCCTCCCTGCCTCCCTCCCTGCCTCCCTCCCCTCCCTGCCTCACTCCCTGCCTCACTCCCTGCCTCCCTCCCTGCCTCACTCCCTGCCTCCCTCCCTGCCTCACTCCCTGCCCCACTCCCTGCCTCACTCCCTGCCTCCCTCCCTGCCTCACTCCCTGCCTCACTCCCTGCCCCTCCCTGCCCACTCCCTGCCTCCCTCCCTGCCTCACTCCCTGCCTCACTCCCTCCCTGCCCCACTCCCTGCCTCCCTCCCTGCCTCACTCCCTGCCTCCCTCCTGCCTCCCTCCCTGCCTCCCTCCCTGCCTCACTCCCTGCCCCACTCCCTGCCTCACTCCCTGCCTCACTCCCTGCCTCACTCCCTGCCCCACTCCCTGCCCACCCTGCCACTCCCTGCCTCACTCCCTGCCTCACTCCCTGCCTCACTCCCTGCCCCACTCCCTGCCCCACTCCCTGCCTCACTCCCTGCCTCACTCCCTGCCTCTCCTGAGAACCTGAATGAATGAATGATAACTGAATGAATGAATGATAACTGAACTAAGAGAGCATAGAAGTCTATGTTAAAATACTTGGTAGGTGAATTGTTTACTTATGCTTATGGGGACATTTCACCAGCCTTTACCTATAAATGCACAGTAGGTATTTTGTATATTTACGTATATATATTTACTGAACAGAAGGTTATGAGCCCATGTTATGAGAGCATGTGAGACGAGGGGTTATTGAGTCCTGTCAGCGTTGACCGGTCCTTGTGGCGACATTCTGCTGCTCTGGGGTTGGATGGGAGGTTTTTTTCTCTCATAATTACAGCTTCCTCAGATTTAGGCGAGGTGAGTGATGTTATCTCACAAGATTGGGCCATGTTGAAATATTTATTTGGAAAATATTTTTGTGTTCTCACTAAAATGTGTTCAATCTGCAGATGAAAAGAAGAATAGAAAGAATAATAAAAATAGAAAATAAACTAACCCTTACGTTGCTCTTAAAATTTGAACTAAAGGTAAATCGGTTTCAGGTTTCAGGATGGACCTGCGCTCACAGGCAAATCAGAAGACATCCACCAACCAAATTCCACTGTGTGTGTATGCAGACGACGGAGAGGATCCCCGGAGAGCGCATGTCCCTCTCCCTGTCTCTTCTGAGAACCAGCATGTCAATGATAAGTGTACTAATCAAACATTCTCTATCATAACATTGTCATTAACGTTACACTATCATACGTTACTGCACTGTACTGCACTGTATTCATGATGCTGCTGCACTACTGCTTTTGAATGCTTTTGAATGCTTTTTGCACAATTCTACACATCATCAGTCAATGTATTGTTCTTTTTATGTTATATTTTTATTGTGTATAGTATTTTTTATAGTCTCGCGTTTTAGAAATTCCTACTGTGGGAGGGAATGGGGAGTAAGCGTTCCATTGTACTTCTTGCATATTGCAACAAAGTGTAAGGAACATGTTGAAAACCGAGACAGATTACTTTGTAGTTTAGACGTTTAAACGTTTGCCTGTCCTCATGGTGGCTTTGACCAGCCCTCGCTGCTGAACAGAAGGTTGCGAGGACCATGTTCTAGGAGCATTGGAGTCTGAGAGGTCTCACTGAGTCACTTAGATGTTGATCCTGATGGGGATATCTTCATGGGGACATTATACCCCCAGCCCTGACTTGGTCCCGCTCAGACCCTACTGATCTGAAAGGACTTGTTTCCCTGTGGTGTGCCTCAAGGTGCTGTCTCGGGTCCTACTTCATTTGCTTTGAATATGCTTCCCTTCAGGTCATATTGTGTCAGTAAATGTAAAGGTTTCTCCTAGCGCTGTCCCACTGATGATGACATCCAGCTGCATAGGACAAGGACACGGACAAAGTGCGGATCTTGCACTTGCAACTGGCTAAAAGACTAGGAGAATTTGTATTTTTTTATTTTTCAAAATTAACTTTGAAATACAGAATACAAATCCCCACAGGCCATTAGGCACTGGCCAACTACAGCTTAATTAATTCATTGTTATGGCAGTCATCAACATTTATGCAAACCTTAAATTAGTAAGTACGGAGTTGCCAGAATCCTATTCTAGAAGAATCTAGAAAGCAATGAAGTCAAGACGAGAGGTAGAGCTGATCATTCCTGCCTGACTTGATTGTCTCTGGATTGCCTTGGAAGCAGAAACCTTTTCTGTTGGGACAAGCTCATGCACCCTTCAACAAGCTCTCTCTCTGTGAATCTAGCTCACCCAGCAGCCAATTTCTCTCAATATATATTTATACATACATATACATATATACATATACGTGTGTTGGGAACCACTGGGCCCAGAGATCAACATGTGTGTGTGTGTGTGTGTGTGTGTGTGTGTGTGTGTGTGTGTGTGTGTGTGTGTGTGTGTGTGTGTGTGTGTGTGTGCGTGTGCGTGTGTGTGTGTGTGTGTGTGTATGCGTGTGTGTGTGTGTGTGTGTGTGTGTGTGTGTGTGTGTGTGTGTGTGTGTGTGTGTGTGTGTCGGGGGGGGGGTCCCCTGGTGAGTGGCTCCCTATGGCCGTGTAATGAAGAGCTGACAGGGAGCCACAGGGGAAGGCGCTGGTATGCTAGCCTCCTTTGTCTCCCCCACCCGGGGTTGTGGAGCTGCATGCCAGACCCCCCCCCCTCCTTCCCTCCCCTCCCTCCTCCCCTCCCCTCCCCCCTCCGGATCCCCAGGAAAAGGAGGAGGTGTGCTTGTCATCATTATTTGGTAAATAAGATGTCAACAAGGAGTTTCCTTGACACTTGCAGTGGGAGAAAAAAACAGAAAATGAACCCCCACCACCACCACCCCACCACCACCCACCTCCACCACCACCCACCACCACCACCACCTCACCACACCCACCCCCGCAGTCTCAATGGATTCCTAATCTCCTCTTTCATGTCCAATCACGCCTGGAGTGGCTGGGGCTTCAGCCTCCATGAGCTCCTGTGCTCCTGGGCTGGCCGCTGTCGGGGCGTGGAGGAGGAGGTTCCTCCTCCGCCCGCAGGTGGGGCGACTGAGTGTCCTGGCACGCATCTGTTTATTAAACCTACTTGTTTTGGTCACAATACTTGAACTAACTTCCTTTGAGGGAACAGTGTGAATCCGTGCAAAGCCTTTTCCCAAAGTCCTTTATGAGGCGACGGCTCCATTGAGAAGGAGAGGGTGGTGGGGGGGAGATGGAGCAGGGGGGGTGGGGGGTGGGGGGGTGGTGGTGGTGGTAGGGAGGGTGGGGGTGGACGGGGGGGGGGATGCAGGATTACCTTCCCCTCGACAGCGGTGTGTTTCCGAGAGAGCTGATTAGCTCAGCACTCATTGTTAAATCGACCAAAGGCCGGCCCTAGAGGAGTGAAAAGAGCCAAATAGGTGGACCCAACGGCACATAACACAGCAGTAGGAAGCCACCACGACACACAGGCCACCTCAAAGTTTTCCCAACATTTCTTCTCCCACCTCCTCCTCCTCCTCCACCCTCCACCCACCCACCACCCCCACCCACCACCCCCACCTACCCCTGAGGAAGGATGGCATGAAAAAGGAGATTAGCATACAAAATTAGAGGCGGGGTGATTTCTTTATTTAATTTTTTTCAAGGGCGACTTGCCTCCTGTTTTCCTCCACCACAACACCACCACCACATCTACCTCCACCACCACATCCACCTCCACCACCACATCTACCTCCACCACCACATCCACCTCCACCACCACATCCACCTCCACCACCACATCCACCTCCACCACACCACATCCCCTCCACCTCACCACCACATCTACCTCCACCACCACATCCACCTCCACCACCACATCTACCTCCACCACCACATCCACCTCCACCACCACATCTACCTCCACCACCACATCCACATCCTCCTCCACCTTCACCACCACATCCGTATCAACCTCCACCACCACGTCCACCTCCACCATCACATCCACATCCTCCACCACCACATTCACCACCACCACCTCCACCACCACCACCTCCACCACCACATCCGTATGAACCTCCACCACCACATCCACCTCCACCACCACATCCACATCCACCTCCACCACCACCACATCCACATCCACCTCCACCACCACATCCAACTCCACCACCACCAGCAACACCACCAGCACCACCACCGCCTTCACCCCCACCATCATTACCACCAACACCACCACCACCACCACCACAACCATCACAACCACAACCTTCACCACCATCACCACAAGCACCACCACCACCACCACCACCACCACCACTACAACCACCACCACTATTACCACCACCACCACCACCTACACCACGACCACCACCACCACCTACACCACCACCACCACCACCACCTACACCACCACCACCACCACCACCACCACTATGACCACCACCACCACCACCACTATGACCACCACCACCTACACCACTACTACCCCCATCCCTTTCCCTGTCTGGACAAAGTTAATTAAACTAGTATTAAACAGTAAAGAAACCTCCTCCGTTGAAGAGTGAGGGCTCTCTTTGAGGATTAGCACGTCGCCCAGAGAGAGAAAGGGAGGTATTTGTAGAGGCGAAATGGAGAAAGAGGCTGGATGGAAGAAAGAGAGTGATGCAAAGTGTTCTCTTCTTGTGGCCTTGCCCTGCGGGGATCAATGTGAGAACTAAAGGACTTTTAATGCCCATTAAAACAGAGCTGCTGTGTACATCGCCCCACGGTTATTAGTCCAACAATAAGGAGTTTGATTCCAGAGCTGTGCAGACACGTTTTTTCTTCCTTGTCTTTAATTAAAAGGTTAAATGATTTGACAGACAGAATGTTGCATGTGTTATTATTATTATTATTATTATTATTTTTTATGTTTTAAATGGAAAATATGCCACCAAAGGTAACTAAGGATAAAGAAAGAGAAAATCTAGGAAATGCTGTGCAATAAATTAATAATGTACAGGTCAAAGTGCTTCATTTTGTACTTTTTACAGTTAAATACACACGACAGGGCAGAAGAAGACAAGTATAAAGTATAAAGTATAAAGTATAAAGTAGGGCTTTTCATTAAACATGCCGTAAACAGGCACAACAAAACAGGTGCTACATGAAGACAGTTTGAACAACAGCCCTAGAGAACTGGTGCTACATGACCAGAGAACAACAGCCCTAGAGAACTGGTGCTACATGACCAGAGAACAACAGCCCTAGAGAACTGGTGCTACATGACCAGAGAACAACAGCCCTAGAGAACTGGTGCTACATGACCAGAGAACAACAGCCCTAGAGAACTGGTGCTACATGACCAGAGAACAACAGTTGGAACAACAGCCCTAGAGAACTGGTGCTACATGACCAGAGAACAACAGTTGGAACAACAGCCCTAGAGAACTGGTGCTACATGACCAGAGAACAACAGCCCTAGAGCCTGCCATAGTCCGCTGGAGGACGTGGAGCCTGGCGGTGGTCCTGCTCTACCTGGTCTACGTTGTACAACTCAATTGTTTGATTGTTTCTCAAAGCCTCCGTGTTTTGTGTGTGTGAGAATAAATAAAGTGGAGTGGAGCATTTTCCCATTTGGATAAATACTCCTTACGTTTCTCTGCCCTCAAAAACATTATTCTAAAAAGTACAAAAATATACATTTATACATTTATATCCAAAAAAATATCTCTACGAATCTATAAAGGTTCTCCCTCCGTCGTCCTTTCACAAATCGCCCCTCACTGTGTATACGAGGGCGTCGCCATTCAAGAGGACAGCTGCTAAGAAGTGGCCTTAAAAAACATTAAAAACACAACATGTTCTAAAAACCTGGCGGTTGACCCCCCCGGGAGCTGGGGTTTCTAAGGATGTGGGTGGAGGTGGATGGAGCCGTCCGGCACAGGCGAGGGGAGACGCCCGGCCACAGGCGAGGGGAGCCGCCGCTCAGTGCTTCTTCCTCAGCCGGAGGTTCTTCCTGCGGACGGCGGGGCTCTCGTTACCCCGGATCCTCTGGACCGCCGCGCCGCCTTTCCTCACGCAAAAGTACTTGGTCACCGTCTTCCTGCACTGCTCGCACTTGACGGCGCAGCACCAGTGGAACTTGCAGTTGCAGCTGGACACCAGCTCCGCCCTGCGCTCCTCCACGGCCAGGCCGCAGTCTCCACACAGACGCCGGCAGCTCCTCTTCTCCCACTTGCCCAGGCTCTTGCCCTTCCGGACGCACTCCCGGCCCTCGGTGCCGGGCAGGCCCAGCGTGCGGTTCTCCAGGCAGTAGCCGGGGGAGTCCTCCAGGTGCACCAGCTCCTTGCGGGAGATGGCGTTGAACGTCTCGCTGATGGCCCCGCGGCTGGCGGCGCTGTTGCCGGCGCCCTGTAGGAGGTCCACCTTCAGGGCGCGGTGGTACTTGTCCTTCAGGTAGAGGCCCACCTCCCGGAACTCGGGCAGCTGCAGCCAGCAGGTCTGAGTGGTGCAGCTGCCGGACACGCCGTGGCACTTGCATGTCCGCTGCATGGTGCCCTTGACCGCCTGGGGGAGGAGAGGGCAGAGGGGGACCGCGGTCATGCATCTTTCTATGCCCGATGGCTATATGGAAGATGTATGTTTATACCGAGACTACTTGGTCAAAGCGTTTTCCTTCTCTTCAGATACATTAGCTAGAGGGAACTCAGTGGAGCGCACACCAGAAAGTCCCTAACCACCAGGTTTTGTCCAATTCCGTACATAACTTTGTGAGTTATCTTGCTAACAGACCAACAGATAAACAAAAGGTAATTAATGAGTAGGTGGGGGTTAAAGCATCCTTAAGGATTGTCTACAGGTTGACTGCAGGTACTGAGTTGGTACCTTTTGGCTCAAAGTCAAATCCTAACTGTAATTCTGCCCTGGAAACGTAAAGTTAAACTGCAGTTTGCGTGGATAGATTTGAACGTCTTCAACTCTTGCCATTGAATGTAGTTGTTTGCAAACATTCTTGGATAGTTTGTACGTTATATAGATACCTTTTTGTGTGTGTGTGTGTGTGTGTGTGTGTGTGTGTGTGGTGTGTGTGTATATGTCTGTGGTGTGTGTTTGTGTCTGGTGAGTGTGCACTGCATTGTCGATTGATTGATGTGTTGTCAAATTAAGAGATCCTCCATTCGAAGGGAAAGAATGGGAACACTCTAAGAAGAAGCGATAAGTTCAAGGTGTTTTGTCGGCCATTGTTGGGGTCCCCCAGTGTCTCCTGACTTCACCCCGGCGTGAAAACAGCTGTGGCCTGAAAAGGGAAGGCTTCCCTCCGGGGGCGAGGCGCGACCTTCCTCCCGAGACGAGAGGTTGAATCAAAGTTTCACATCGAGGCCGCATTGTCCGCCAGAAGAAACGGGGAGTATTTATTTAACGTGCTCATTGTGGGCCCCCGTTGTCCACCGGGTGGAGGAGACCCCGAGCCAAGGGCCCCCGCCGAGTAATTGCAATGAAAAAGAAGTTTTCTTCTCTTTCTGTCCCCCGTTTTCTATCCTGCTACAATTGATGGTCCAGGTGCTTGTGTGGATCCTCCGACCCAACAGGAGGTGAGCGCCGACGGGGCGCAGACAAAGACCACTTCAGCCGGCATGGCGGTGGTCCCCCCCCCCTCCCGTCCCCTCACCCCTCCCCCTCCCCCCACCCCTCAGAGTCCCCTCGGGGAGGCCCCGACAAAGACCGGCATAAATGCGGGATCCGCATTTGCGAGAATAAAACTAAAACACTTATTCTGGAGAAAGAAGGGCGGCGGCCGCATTGCACCGGACGCTGTGGGACGGAATGAGACGAGGGGGCTCTCCCCAGGGGAGACATCATTAGGCAACCAGTGATCCAGAGACTCCTGAGGTTTCGGAGGTGTGGGGGTGGGGGGGGTGAGGGAGAGGGGGGGGGGGGGGGTGGTCATAAAGGGCATTGAGCGGCGATAAATAGGCCCTTCTGGTACAGCGGACACACCGCTGTTATTATTTGGGGGGGGGGGGGGGGGGGGAGGGGAGGGACGACAAGTGGCACTTGTCACTTATCGGGGAGGTGAAAGGGATGCATGGGTGGCACACTCACTCACTCACACACACACACACACACACACACACACTCACACACACTCACACACACACTCGGCGCTGGAGCCGGACACTTTTGGATTCAAAAGACACGCTGTTTATGCTTGTTGTGTGTGGTTGTTGGGGGGTGTGTGTGTGTGTGTGTGTGTGTGTGGAGGAGAGGTTGGGGTGTGTGTGTGTGTGTGTGTGTGTGTGTGTGTGTGTGTGTGTGTGTGTGTGTGTGTGTGTGTGTGTGTGTGTGTGTGTGTGTGTGTGTGTGTCGAGGAGAGGAGCGGTTGGGGTGTGTGTGTGTGTGGTTGTTGGGGGGGTGTGTGGGGGTGTGTGTGTGTGTGTGGAGGAGAGGTTGGGGTGTGGGTGTGTGTGTGTGTGTGCGTGTGTGTGTGCGTGCGTGCGTGCGTGCGTGCGTGCGTGCGTGCGTGCGTGCGTGCGTGTGTGTGTGTGTGTGTGTGTGTGTGTGTGTGTGTGTGTGTGTGTGTGTGTGTGTGTGTGTGTGTGTGGAGGAGGAGAGGCTTGTCTTGTCTGGCAGGCTGAATGTAGGACTGGTTTACTCTTTAGCTCCTTCACACCACATATATATGCAACCAACATATATATATATATATATATATATATATATATATATATATATATATATATATATATATATATATATATATGTATATCTATATATACTGTATCTACTGTATATCTATATATATCTATATATATATATAGACACATATACAGTGTATATCTTTATATCTATATATAGTATATATCTATATATATATATAGATACATATACAGTATATATCTATATATATATCTATATATATAGATATATGTAGATATATACTGTATATATATGTATATACTCAACACACCTCATATATACAATCAACAGGGAGTTCAATTAACACATTTGAAACACGACTGTGTTGATTTATTGACGACAATAAATAGGATTGGGTGATTGGGGGGGGGGGGGGGGGGTTGGGGGGGGGGGGGGGGTTGATGGGGGGGGGGGATTGGGGGGGGTTGATGAGGTACCTTGCGGCCAGCCTCGTTGTTGTGAAGGTTCATGGCGGCCCGGGCGTCCTGTCCGGTCTCCAGCGCGTCCACAAACTGTTTGGAGATGGCCTCGCCAAAGCCCACGTTGTCACTGCATCCCCCCCACAGCCACCCGTGGCCCCCTGGGGAAATGACATCAACAGCTCAGGACCGGGCGTTGGATACGCCGCCATCACGTCCCCTGGAGACCCCCTCTGAGGTGAGGGTCCCTTCTCAACGTTTCTTCCCTTGTTTTTAGTTTGTTTTACTTTGGGCCACGTTTCAGGGCTAGGTCAAAGGGTAGCCATCTTTTCTCTTCTCCCCCCCTGCGGTCCGGTCGGCGGTTCCCGCAGCATCCGTACAGCAAGGACTACCAGGTTTAAGGATATATATACATATATATATATATATACATATATATACACATATATACATATATATATATATATATATATATATATAGTTTATATCCACAGGCAGTGACCTACTGAACTGCTAGGAGTACTGCCACTATCATAACATTGTCATTAACATTACACTATCATAACATGTCATTAACATTACACTATCATAACATGTCATTAACATTACATTATCATAACATGTCATTAACATTACACTATCATAACATGTCATTAACATTACACTATCATAACATTGTCATTAACATTACACTATCATAACATGTCATTAACATTACACTATCATAACATTGTCATTAACATTACACTATCATAACATTGTCATTAACATTACACTATCATAACATGTCATTAACATTACACTATCATAACATGTCATTAACATTACACTATCATAACATGTCATTAACATTACACTATCATAACATGTCATTAACATTACACTATCATAACATGTCATTAACATTACACTATCATAACATGTCATTAACATTACACTATCATAACATGACATTAACATGACACTATCATAACATTGTCATTAACATTACACTATCATAACATGACATTAACATTACACTATCATAACATGTCATTAACATTACACTATCATAACATGTCATTAACAGTGACTCTATCATAACATGTCATTAACATGACACTATCATAACATGTCATTAACATTACACTATCATAACATGTCATTAACATTACCACTATCATAACATGTCATTAACATTACACTATCATAACATGTCATTAACATTACACTATCATAACATGTCATTAACATTACACTATGTACTGCACTGTATTCATGATGCTGCTGCACTACTAGCACTTAAAAATGCTTTTTATTGTGTACAGTATTTTCATAGAATAGCGTTTTAGGAAATGCGTACTGCGGGAGGGAATGGGGAGTAAGCATTCTATTGCACTTGTGATGCAAATCAATCAAAGCCTTGACTGTTTGGGACCGACGGTGACCTCGTACCTCGCTGGCCGTTCCGCGTGTCATCACAGCCACAGTTGTCGAAGTCGCCCAGACTGCAGTTCCTGGTCAGTGTGTACATGACCCCCGCCGAGCTGATGGCGTGGACGAACGCCGTCTCCCGAT
>CM051018.1:23070222-23085222 GCA_027704905.1 Muraenolepis orangiensis
TATTAGATTTGGATTGGAAGAGATGTCTCTTTATTTGTGTAAAAGTGTGACCAAAAAATGGTGTGATTTATTCATTAATTATCACTCTGGAACATTGGACTTTATTCTGGATTAATTGGAAGCGTAAGGGGTAACATAGGAGGCCTTCTATCGAAGTCTTATTGGACTTTCATTCGTTACATTTCGGCCTTTTTTAACATCAACATTTGTGTTAATATCTCTTTTGCTTTTATGTATTTATTGTATGTTTGGGTTAACGCATTTTATGAGGGATATGGGCTGCAGCCTAACGCGTTAACTGTGGGTTGGTTTATGGAATGCATCTCAACTGTAGTTCCCCACTCGACATTTTTAGCGTGTTGTTTAATATTAAAATACACGCGTAACTTTCGGTATATTGTTTACTTCAAAATGCATTGTTTAGCCTTTGTGTTTAATTGTATGTAAAGTTAATTAGCCTCTACCCATCCTGCCGAAGTAGTATCCTGCAAACAAAAACTGGTTTAATTTGTCATTTGACTTGTTGTTTTTTAATCGTTTTTTAATTTGTATTAAATGCGTTTCTAATGAACATAGCGTCTAAAACCTGCCAGTGAACCAGTGGACGAGTGCAGGCCATTCTGATGCGTGTGTGTGTGTGTGTGTGTGTGTGTGTGTGTGTGTGTGTGTGTGTGTGTGTGTGTGTGTGTGTGTGTGTGTGTGTGTGTGTGTGTGTGTGTGTGTGTGTGTGTGTGTGTGTGTGTGTGTGTGTGTGTAACGTCCCGCACTGTGGATGAGGTTCTATTGATGATGACGCAGTAGTCCTTCCCCACCACACAGCCTCCACACGGAGTCCATAGCGCGGATCCTAAAGGAGATTAAAGGTCCCAGATCAGATAGATTATTCCCTAATCCAGACGGTCGCTATACGTAAAGGGTTATTCCCCGAGTCACCCCGACCTGACCTTAGGTCTCTCTCCCTGGTATTTGCGAATCTTTTTGTGTGCAAATTGGGATTAGGGAAAGGTGATTAGGAGGCTCATCTGAGGGATGTTTTTGGATTAAGATTTAAGACGAATGACAGCTACCCTAAAAAGCAAACCATTCGCGATAGGCCCGTCCAGTCAATCTAGGGCTGCTAACAAGAAGTGAATTACAAAATATATATAAAAAGAAGAACATGACAGTAAACCGTCCAATTGAGCGCATCTGAAAGTCTCCGCAAGAACAATGCGCCTCCACAGGGAGTGAGGCTGCACCGCGGGCCCCTGGCCGCTAGGGGGCCCCTCTGGGCTGGAACCCACTTAGTCCCCAGTGTCCACATGTTACTGTCGGCCGACATTATCGCTCATCACTGTGTATTACAGGTTGATAGAGTCACGCAGTGCAATGCACTTATGTGTCGCCATGCTAATTCGTTTTGCATCAAGGAGGCCCTCTAAAAATATATATTTCAGTACAACAAAAACGCTTACTTTTATTTTTGTTCAAACGTGGAAGTGGGTGATTTGTCTAAATGGGTCGTGAACGCTTTCCCTCTTCGTTTGTTTGTATGTGTTTACATACACGTAATGGTGTGGCCTTTTGTGTGTGTATTTGCATATTGTGGGTATGGATTTGTGTGTTTTTATTTGCTTCCTCATCATTTGCAATATTATATTTCTGTAACATAACGAGCTTTTCGACCAATGCATTCGAGCATTCGTTGTTCAATATCGGGTAAACATGTATCATGTTGTTCATATCGGGTTATTATTGAACGACATATGTCAGTAGTACAGATGTATCGAGATGTAGCTGTAGATGCAATACACAATGTGGCCACACGTGGCGCCTCTCGAATGTTTTCCTGGACCTTTCGTAACTCATTGCAACGGCACCGTGACGCATAGGCCATGGGTCACCTCGTCACCCGTGGACAACAATGTGGACTATTTCTAGAATGTACTGTTCCACGTCGGCTGGATGTAGCACAGGCCTTACTGGGCCCACGTTGGCTTCAAGCATGTGTTATATATCATATATATATATATATCATATATATAACACATGTCCAATATGTTGTTTTCACCCTCATCATCTGGTCATACTGAAGTGTTTATTGCGGTGGCTATACTGTGATACACAGACTGCACACTATGTGTGTCGCTAATCTGTTTGGTCTATATTGGCGGTGGTTGTTATGTTGTTTTATCCACACACACACACAGTCTACGTGTAGCTCATCTCCAGTGGTTAGTCCCGGCCACTTTGACAGCGCCTTGACAACACGCAGCGTTTCCACAGCGAGGTGTTAAATGCCTTGGGGAGAACAGGAGGAGGATGGGGGAGAGAGGGGAGGGAGGATGGGGGAGAGAGGGGAGGGAGGATGGCCTGAGACCAGGCAGCCAATAGAGAAGGATGGGATGATCCCAAGTCCCAAACAGCAGGTTTGGGACTTGGCACCAATCGAGATCAGGTCGGACGGGGCAAACATCTCTTTGATGTGTTTCTGATTCTTAAAATACGCAAATTTGACTTGTATTTTATAATTTATGATGTACTTTTAATGACGTACAATGTTGTTTAGAACTTGTCATACATTAGCTCACCAGTAGATGTCGAAGTTGGGGCTTTACAATTTGAGCCATGCATTTGTTTTGTTAATTGCTGACATTGCATGCATTTAATCCAAATTAAATCTAATATAATGAGCACTTATCTGAAGATGCAAGCATAGACATGTTCAACAGTCGAAATATATGTACATACCTAAATAAAACTCCCAGGTAGACTCAGATCAGTAGACTTTTAATAAGCCATTTCATATTTGTGTGAAGCAGAAATGAATTATGGATTAGTATTGACATATTGACAAAAGACATTTTGACGGGTAGAAAATTTGGTTTATTTATGGGGATTACAGTGGGTCATTCCTTGATAAAATGTGCCATTTAGAGTTCAAAGAAGTTAACACTGTAAAAATAAAAAGGAAAATACATTGAAGAAAGCGCAAATATGACAAATATTAAACAACGCCATTATACAAACTTATACATCTGGCTTTTGCTTAAGAGCTCAATTTGATTCTACTTTCAAAACACATTGGCTTTTTAATTTGCAAAAACTAAATGAGTCAAATCTGTTTTTTGGTGTATTATCTGCCGTGTGTCTTATAGAAGGCAGTGACACGTCATCAGACCTCTCAGTGTGTGTGTGTGAGAAGACAACACAACAGAAGGGCCAATTAAGAGACCCCATCAGAATTAAATTCATAAATTGCACCAATCTTCTTCTTTTTTTTTTTTTTACACAACATCTGTGGAGCAACATTTCTCTTAAGGCAATTGGAGAGTCCCAACTCCAGCCCCCCCAGTATCGTTCAGTACAGTAAGTGCTCCTGAAAGCTCATCACGACAGCCTGCACTGAAGAGAAGGGGCGGAGAGGGAGGACTCTTCTCCCTCTCCGGTCCAACAGAGAACTCACTCTAAAACTAACTCCCATCACAGTGGACCTCCATGCTTCAGTCAAGAACGCCAGAGCTTCAGATATTGAATTCCAAAAATGATCTATTTTATATTTATATATATATATATATATATATATATATATATATTTATTTAAATATCCAACCAGAGGTATAAATATTTGTATACACAAGTGTTGTGTTTACGATGTAAAGAATTTCTGAATCTTATAAACGTGGAGGGCTTGGTTTTTTAAGAGCACCTCGGGCAGGACTACTAGCGTATATCACACACACACACACACACACACACACACACACACACACACACACACACACACACACACACACACACACACACACACACACACACACACACACACACACACACACACACACACACACACACACACACACACACACACACACACACACACACACACACACACACACACACACACACACACACACACACACACACACAGCGCTGGCTTTACCAAACAAAAACTGAAGAAAACCAAACCCCCAGAATGCTCCAAAGTCTAAGTCAAACGTTAACCGGTCGCCATAGACGAGTTAGAGCGGAACATCTCTTAGGGAACAGGTGGGATTAAGTCTAGCCTCCTCTTGTCATACTGTGAGAAAACCTCACCTCGAATAAATTATCTTTACTGCTTATTTATTGTCACGGTGCCAGGGAAGATTAATAAATAGCACACAGATAAATACGTGGTTAATGTTCTCTAATCACTGCTTTGACCGTGAAGGTCGAGCACACTTGAAATAATCAGCCAGTCCACTGCTCAATCTCTCCATGCCGTTGTTGTATCATGGCTGGTAAAAAAAATATATATATATTAAAATTAAAACTAACCAGAACCAAAGAGTCGCTGTGCTTACATGCTCAGCCAAATTAACCATCTCTGACCAGACACAGTCGAGACACAATACTAAATAAAATTAAACAATAAAACAATTAAAGAAAAGGAATAGGACCATTTAAAGCCAATATTAGTCTCAAGAACTTATGACTTATTATATTTTCTTTTCTTTTTTTTACTCAGAGAAGCAGAGACAAGAACTGTGATTTTTGTTTGTTTGTTTGTTGCTGTTGTTGTAATTTGACTTCCACTTTTACCACAATCGTCCACCAGAGGGCCGGTCGTGGCGATTTAGCCACGCTTCCGCTCGGTCAGGACCAAAAGTTGCCATTTCTCCCTGTGAGTCTCCCCTCCCCCTCCTACCCCCAGAGCCCTGGACCTGCTCAGCCACTCTTGTTGCTGGCCTCGCCGGTGCGCTGAGCGCGGGCGCGGATGGTGGCCTGGGACACCTTCTTGCGGTCCGATGCCAGACCCAGGCGGAACATGAGGTCGATGAAGGCCGTGGTCAAGTTCAGCTTGTGGCCATACTCGCTGGTGGAGTAGTCGAAGGGGAAGGTGTGGTGGTAGTTGTGGAAGCCCTCTCCTGTGAATCAAAAGAAGAAAGAAACAAACAAAAACAAAAAAAGTAAGTGATTCAAACGATCTGAAAGATTGAATGCACAATGGGACTCCCCAGCGCAGAGGACCTGGGTTCGATCCCCAATGTCTGCGGTAGTTTGCACTCGAGGCTGGAGGCCTGACCCCCCCGCCTCCCCTCCCCATCTGTTCGTATCCAAGACAAACTATTCACAGAGTCTCTTTGGATGAAGTAATGTGACTAAAAGTGTCTACCAAAGCAAATAATAAAAAGGCAAAGTAGAAGAGGCTGATTAACTCTATCAGGGTCCTTTTTGCATCAAAATAAATAAAACCCAGGAGGTCTGAAAGCAGAATAAACATCCAAAATAAACATTAGCTGCCGGATTAGCCAGTTCCGCCAAGGCTAACAAAGGGCTTCTGATGGGCCATAGCTTTGCAGGAATTCACAAGCATAATATCAATGTCATCCTTCCTTGAAGCACAAAAAAAAAAAACAGAAGTGAAAGGCATGAGGCCACGGTGTCATCTCTGCCACAATAAACGACATACATGGTAATGACGTCAGTCAAATCTCCACTGTCAGGTCATGAAGATATCGCATCCAATGTAAAACCGTCACAACCGTCATAGGACTATTTGAAATACAGTATGGAATGCTACACGGTAACATCCCATGCATGTCACTCACATTACACGGTCACACTTTTGCTGGACTTTCTGGACCCATTAAAGTTTCTGCACTTTTCTGCACTGTACTGCATGAGGCTGCTGCACGACTGGCACTTTAACAGGCTGTTTGCACAATCCAACAGACGTACCATCTTCCATCAGTCACTTTATGGTTCTTTTTATGTCAATTCTATATTGTGAACAGTATTGTGTTTTTAGTCCTACTGCGGAGGGATGGGGAGTAAGCATCCACTGGACTTGTTGCATACGGCAAAACCAAAGATTTAGAATCTTGGTATCGACGGGCCAGACTCATGTGTTCGATGGCCCGTTCTTTGTGGAGTTCTCCATAAATAATGTAACACACGCACACCCCTCTGTCAGTAACATTATATATCCATTCCCATTAGTAACATGTCAATATAGGACTGTCATTTTGTTGTGGTCGTCGTATGATGGTAGACTACAGTGATTCTGGCCCCATTTTTCCCCACTAAGCCTATGTCTGTGGCTACAGTCGTAACTCTTCCACTGTAAACTGTATAGTAACCACGGCTACAGTCACGTCTCTTTCACTGTAAACGGTATAGTAACCACGGCTACAGTCACGTCTCTTCCACTGTAAACTGTATAGTAATCACGGCTACAGTCACGTCTCTTCCACTGTAAACTGTATAGTAACCACGGCTACAGTCACGTCTCTTCCACTGTAAACTGTATAGTAACCACGGCTACAGTCACGTCTCTTCCACTGTAAACGGTATAGTAACCACGGCTACAGTCACGTCTCTTCCACTGAAAACGGTATAGTAACCACGGCAACAGTCACGTCTCTTCCACTGTAAACTGTATAGTAACCACAGCTACAGTCACGTCTCTTCCACTGTAAACTGTATAGTAACCACGGCTACGGTCACGTCTCTTCCACTGTAAACTGTATAGTAACCACGGCTACAGTCACGTCTCTTCCACTGTAAACTGTATAGTAACCACGGCTACAGTCACGTCTCTTCCACTGTAAACTGTATAGTAACCACGGCTACAGTCACGTCTCTTCCACTGTAAACTGTATAGTAACCACGGCTACAGTCACGTCTTTTCCACTGTCAACTGTAAAGTAACGACGGCCACAGTTGTAGCGTCTGTAAACAGTACGGTAACTAGGACGACCCCGCTGCAGCTCCTTACCCACTGCGCTGAACGCCACAAAGCGGTTCTCCCGGGGGTTGATGGTCTGGTCGTAGGGCCGGTTGCCCCACATGTGGGCGGCGCTGTTGACCAGCCAGGTGGAGTTGAGGGTCACGGTGTAGCGCAGGAGGCCCGGCAGGAAGTAGCCCACGGTCAGAGACTCCCCCCACAGGTACCAGGGCACCAGCATGGGCACCAGGAAGCAGATCAGCAGCACGGACATCTTGTAGTGCCTGGAGAGAAGAAGACCGGACGGAGCTTAGGGACAAGGAAAGAGGGGCCCACTATGTGGAGCCTATTATAATAATAACACTTTGTGCCGCACACGCACGCACGCACACACACACACACACACACACACACACACACACACACACACACACACACACACACACACACACACACACACACCACACACACACACACACACACACACACACACACACACACACACACACACACACACACACACACACACACACACACACACACACACACACACACACACACACACACACGACCGGGAAGTGGGGGTCAAGCAGCTCTGACAAACTCCCAGCGGATGCACTAGCGCAAGTCCAAAAATGTAAATAAAAGGTAATATATTTACCCTAGATTAAATTTTATTATTGATTTCATTGCGTGGGGGAAGACCCAGAGGGTGGAGGGAACCCTGAACCAAAACCAGTCTGCTGACACCCTGTCTGAGCATGATCCCGTCTGCACTCAGCACCCTTTAGTGCGTTTGGGTGCCAGGGCGCCTTGTAGATCAGGACATCGTACTTGAAGCGTGGACAACAAACACAAACCAACGACGTGTAACGTGTGCGTCGCCGGGATCTGCTCTTCATTTCGCTTGAACGGCCGTCAATACTGACAAGAATGTGATTGCACCCGTTTTGCATCTGATAGTAGCGGTGACCTGGAAACAAAGATTAACTACCAGTATATACAGATTGGCCAGGGTGTCTTGCTGCCATAAAACTGATGTTACGCCACTCAGATTGTGCACCATTTTAAAAAGGTCTGTACTTTAGACTACATGACATATTCGTGTGTTGGCAGAGTGTGTGTCACACACACCCACGTTACCTCTTGTCAAGTCTTCTTGTTTGTTATTTTATGGGAATACTTAAGATTGTTTCGGAAGTAGGGCAAGACGAAAAAAACACTCAATCTAATCTAAAGCATCAGAAGAATCTCGTCCATTTCCCTCTCTCTCTTACTCTCTCAGGTTGAACTTTGGCCCACTCACCTCCTCTGGAACATGACCACGGGGTCCGCCCTCAGATCCGACAGCTCCAGCTTGCGCCCCTTCTCCAGGACGTCAGGGTGCTTGCGGACGAGCAGCCAGCCGATGTGGGAGAAGAAGAAGCCCCGCAGGGCGTTGTGGGGGTCGGCGTCCGTCTCCGAGTACTTGTGGTGGACGCGGTGGTCCCTCGACCACTCGTAGATGTCATTCTGAGAGAGTGAGAAGGGTGAGAGAGTGAGAGAGTGAGAGAGTGAGAGACGGAGAGAGAGAGACAGCTACAGCATTGGAGTGCGGCCTACCGTGGCGAGTAGAGCCATGGCTTCAACGTGGCAGGGGGGGGGTCATGGGTTTGATTCCCGCGCACATTCAAGATTCTTTATTTTTTGCCATGTGTAACAAGTACAATGGACTGCATACTCCTCATTCACTCCCGTATCAGTATGAATTAACAACAACAACACTATATTATACTACACCATACAATACCATACACAACAATATATCTATGAGAGAGAGAGAGAAAAGAGAGCCAGGATTTGGAACTAAACCATCAAAGCATGTCCTCTCCCTCTCTCTCTTCTCTCCTCCTCCTCCTCCCTCCCTCCCTCCCTCCCTCCCTCCCTCCCCCTCTGTTTCTACACCATTGAGAAGTGTTGGATTTCACACACCCATGACTGATGAGCAAGGCGGATGATGACCCTCTGAACCAATCGGGGAAAACATATGCCCTGATTGGTCAGAATTTAGCTGAGCTGGGAGCAGGTCCAAAATATGAATCGGCTCATACAGAGAGAGGCAGGCGCCGTCAACACCAAAACGGATATGGTCACAGCATATAGCTCTTAGATCTGACAATACTGCTTCTTTATTATTATTATTAATAAATAATAATCTCAATGAATCTGCTATCAAACCCTGTCTTAAACTCTCTTAAACCCTCTCTATCTCTTGTTACTGTACATCCAAGTGTGTGTGTGTGTGTGTGTGTGTGTGTGTGTGGGTACCTGAAATGCCATGGAGTTAGCCAGAGCGAGGAACACTCTCAGGGGAAGGGCTGCTTTGTAGGACCGGTGGCTCCATAGCCGGTGAGCCCCGGCCGTCACACCAAGAGCGCCGATATAGAAGCACAGGGCGGCTGTAGAGAGAGAGAGAGAGAGAGAGACAACAACAACCATTAAAGACACGCGTTAAGGACTTAAAAGACCAAACCGTTGGAACAACAGGGTTTTTGCCCGACGAGTTGCCCCCTTGAACACACACTCACACTCACGCCATTTCCCAAGCAGCGCCAAAGTCATGTGGGAGTCCTGTATTCCCAGCCTCCGTGACTGTAGTCTCTCTCTCTCTCTCTCTCTCTCTCTCCTCTCTCTCTCCCCCCCACACCCCCCCCTAGTTGGTTGTTGTTGTCGTCGTGGTGGCTGTTGCTGCTTCTGCACACAAGCTAGTGACTGTGTGTCTATGTGTTGGCCAGACGACCCTGCGGTATGGAGAGGCCAGGGGCTGTGACTGGCAAAGGGCATTCGCTTGTTGGGCTGCAGCAGCAGCAGCAGCAGCAGCAGCAGCCACTTACAATGGGATGACTATTGGAATGGCGATTGTGCATTGTCTCTCCTCTTGGTGAAATAATATGTCGTGCAGCATTGCCAAGAGAATGGGGGGGGGGGGGGGGGGATTATGCAAGTCCCACAGTGGACACAACGGGTTCAGTAACTGAAGGCATGGGCCCCTGTGTTGCCTTCTTCTTCTTATTATTATTATTATTATTATTATTAATAGTGCAGAAATACGAATTCAATGCTCAGAACTGCCCAGTTTCCCCCATAACCCTCATAGTCAAACGCAAAGTCAACTGAGTTCAACGAGAACAATGGCATTAAAACACCCGTTTGATGTTTGACGTCGCGCCCAAAGCCCGAAGTCACTTTGAGCGCCGCGGGAAATGGGAGGGGGGACATGTACTGAAGAATCAACCAAACAACGACGACGACGATCGAAGCACTTTAAAAGAGTAAGGAAGGTACAAGGAGATCGCTCGTTACTTCAAACGCGATCGTACAGTTTCTGGAAGTCAGGGAAGGAAGGAGGGAGGAGGGAGGGAGGGAGGGACGCGAATAGATAGACAGACAGACAGACAGATAGATATATAGATATAGATTTAAAGAAAATAGGAAAACAAATAAATACCCGTCTCCTGCATACTAGGCTTTTGGTGTGTAGTGTGTACTTTGCACAAAGTTCTCTCTCTCTCTCTCTTACACACACACACACACACAGTGTCTGTGTATATACTGTGTGTATATATACTGTAAATACACACTCACTCCAGATGAGGGTGAGCGGCGAGGCGGACGGGATGAGCACCGCCCCGTAGACGGCCCCGGAGTGCAGGAGGATCATCAGTACGATGTTCCTCCACACCAGGCGGACCGGGGGCTTGGGCCCGTCCTTCTCCCGGTACGAGGAGTCGAACACGTCCTCCACCGAGGACTCCGCCAGGGCGAACCCGCCGTTAGTGGCGGTGGGCTGGGGCGGCTTGGGCTGCCGGGGCGGCTGGCCGGCGCTGTGCTCCCTGGTGGTCTCCGGGGTTTCAGTCATTTTTTTATTTTGTTGTTTTGTTGTTGTTGTTGCTGAAACGAGAATCCATTTACATACACATTTAGTATTACAATATATATATTGTATTTTTAGTTTGGAAGTGACACACACACATATACATCTGCACAGCTGCAGCTTGTTGGGGTGTCAAAACCAATAATAGTAATAAAACTAATAATAAATCAATCCAACTATAACGTGTGTGTGTGTGAGCAACTTGAGCCCAACCGACGGTTTTCTTTATTCTCCTCCTCCTCCGCCTCCTCTTCTTGATATAGTGGGAGAGACTCTCCGAAAAGCATCCGATCGGTAAACTACGCACTCGTTTCTGGGTCTCCTCCCTTTTTCCTTCGCAGGGATACTAATAATGATTATAAAACACTTCACTTGTAAACTACTCACCGGTTGAAAGGCGGGCGGACGGACGGACGACGGGGCGCTTTTCTGGTCGAAGTCAAACTAAAAAGTAGACTTCTATCTTCTTCTTCTTCCTCCACCCACCAGGAGGACGAGAGAGAGAGAGAGACAGAGAGCGAGCGACAGAGAGAGAGCGAGCGAGCGAGCGAGAGGGGGAGAGCGAGCGGGGGAGGGAGAGAGAGCGAGAGAGAGCGCCGCAGACGGGTGACACCGTGCCCGTGTGTGGTGGTGGTGGTGGTTACCTAATGGTGGTGTTGATGGTGTGGTCCGTGCTCCTGTGCTGCTCACACACTAGTACCCCGAGCTGCAGCCCGCGGGAGGGGGCGGGGCGGGAGGAAATTGGTGCCCCCCCCACGCCTCATTGGACGGGCCGCTTATCTGGTGATGATGTCCCCCCCGGTAGGGTACAAGGAAGAGGAGTCATCCATCCAGGGTTTATTTTTTATTTTTTTTATTTTTTTATTCAGATTGTGGTGCAGACAGATAACGCAAAGATACCGACGTTGCTGTTTGTCCTGCGGGTTTGATTTTTTTTTTTAAACCAGCCATGATGACATGTCAAGACGGAAGAGGGTTTGAGGGCCCCGGGATGTGGCGATGGGCCCCCCATCAGGCGCCTAACTAGGATGTGGCGATCAGGCGCCTAACTAGGTGGCTGTTTGCCTGGTGGTTTATTGCAGGTCGTCAGCTCCCTGGAACACACATACTATTTGCATTATGATGTAATGTACTTCATTTCCCGTTGAAACGTTTCCAGAAATATAGGCCTGTATGTATAGGTGCTGGTTATACCCCCTGGTGTGTATAGAAGAGTATATATATATAATATATATTAATTTTTTTCTTATTTTGTAATTATAATAATAACTTTAATTTATATAGCGCCTTTCAAGGGACCCAAGGCCGCTTTACAGAGAAGCAAACCACTAACAAGCAAGCAAACAGTTAAGGCAAATACAAAACTAAATAAAGACAATAAATAAAAGTAACATTTTTGGCATTTTATAAGATTTTTGTTTAACATGTTAAACACCCACGTGACCCCCCCCCCCCCCCCATCGCATTGGTTGAAATTGGTTTCCTTCCATTGTTATGTTGAGGCTCAAGTGCAAAAGAGATAGAGCCCGCTTGTTAATCTCTTCATCGTCTGACTGTCGTCCACCTGAGCTCCGTGTCATGCACTCACATCCCGATCTCCTTTTATTTTTATTGACGTCATATACATGTGGATACAATGGGGTCAGATACCCGAATGGGGGGTGACTGAACTCCATTAGGAGGAGGAGGCAACCATCGCCGCTGCATTACTTCATTCCAAAAACCTCTGTTGCAATCATGAGGGTACATGCCCGGGGGTAACCCCTGCTGGACCGTAGTGGCATGCTTTAATTTTCAGCACGTGAACGGAAGTGGGACCATGACATATTGTGCAACACTTACTTTTTTGACGATGTGACAAAATAAACTTGACCCGTTGGAAGCCAAAGCAGTGCCACCTAGTGTACGAATACAGCATCACAGCGGTGGACAATTCGACTGGTCAATTAGATAATAAGAGTCCTGCAGTCGCTAGTTACGCAAATATGTACGGTCATCCATTAAAAAAAAAGGTTGTTATCATAGAAGGATTATATATAAGTAGAAAGACATGTAATTTGAAGCCTATCTCTCAAAAAGTAGCACCAGCTCACAGTGGTGCGTGTGGGGGAACATATCAATTGGCACGGCCACTCTGGGGGAGAAGGCCTCCCCCTCAAGCTTCTTCTGGGGGTCGGGAGGGCAGCAGAGCTCCAGGAAGTTCCTCATGGCCTCTCCCTCCGGTTTACAGGAGATGTACAGCAGCCTGCGGACGGCCGGTTGGTTGCGTAGCGCCCGCACCACGCGGTAGTGCAGCCCGGCGCGGGCGGGGTTGACCACCGCCGTGACACCGCCCACTCCTCCTCCTCCTCCTCCTCGTTCTTCTTCTCCGGAGCTGCCCAGCTGGGACACGATCTCGGGAAGGATGACCTCAGCTTTGCCGGCGAGAAACCGGCAGTTCAGCACGCCGTTGACCGCTGCGTTGTGTCGGGCGTCCTCCACCGCCTGCTGGACCAGCTCCACGCCGACGACCCGCTCCGCAGCGGGAGACAGGGCGATGCCGATGGCGCCCGTGCCACAGCACACATCCAGGAGGGTACCGGCCGGACCTCCGCCCCCGCCCCCCCTCTCCGCCGTCCCCTCCGGGAAGCACAGGTCCCGGGCCACGGTGAGGAGCACTTCGGCAGCCGCCGTGTTGATCTGGAAGAAGGCGTCCGGGGAGACGCGGAACTGGAAGCCCAGCAGCTGGGAATGACATCACACCAAAGACATATAGGACCAGGAATCTAAGGCAAAGCAGCAGCTGTCCATTCGTATTCTGTGACTTGGTGACGTCACAAAGTTTGAGTGTCCACCTAGATCTATGATGGATAGATAAGGCCATTTCAAAATTGTCACATTAACCAAATTGTCTGGCACTTTGTGACATCACGCAGTGGGAGTGTCCACTTAGATCTATGATGATAGGTCAGTCAGGACCAGCCTACCCAGTGGACCTACCAACTGGTAGGCTGGTCCTGACTGACCTATCATCATAGATCTAAGTGGACACTCCCACTGTGTGACGTCACAAAGTGCCAGACAATTTGGGTCATGTGACAATTTTGAAATGGCCTGTAACGGCTACTCACACACATACAATGACCTCTCTAAACCTGCACCATGGAACTTCTCTACTGCAGCAATTACTCCAATACAAATATATCAGAAGTACAACGTTTCTCAAGAATACAGCAAGCCCACCCATGAGTCCATCCATCTTGAGATATTTTCTCTGTGTTCTCTATTTATTTTTGTATTTTGCCCCCTGGGAAAATCTCAGACGACAGTAACCGGTGTATATAACTGTTAGAAGCTATAACTGTAGCTACAACTCAAGCCATGAGAGACAGCAAATGGGGAAAACCTCCATAGTGAAGATTTAATATGCAGAGATTTACAATCATTTTCCTTGATACATCTAACGGAAATGGAAGGTAGTCTCTGTATACGTGGTTTGTCCTTGGATTTTCTCAACAACCGTTCATTCGATTGACTTCACACTCGGCGGGTGCATTGGAAGTTGTTTGGAGGAGGAGGCTGCAAGCAGCAATATTGTAAATCTGAGCGAATGGGCCCGTTGTGAGCAAGGCACTGTGCTAGCCTCGTTAACGATGGTGTAGGTAAGGGGTGAGTGAGGCTGCTGCCCCATATTTCTCTAGGATGCCTACAGGTGTGGACACATGGTGTTCTTCTAACTCAGAAACCTGGGCTGCAAGTCAACACGCTTACCACAGAGTAAACCATATCGCTGCCAGCTTAGATAGTGCAGAGCAAATATTGACCTCATAATTGTTGCTTCATTCTATTTAAGGAAGAGGAATGTGGCAACGGTATCATCTACACACGTCCTTCTCCTGACATACTTAATTATATATTCTTTAAATAATGATCTCTGGTTTACAGTATGTGGCGGAAAGTAGTTCCTATGTGTGTTTGTGAAAGAGACAGTGTGTGTGTGCGTGTGTGTTCAGAACACCTCTTCGTATATGTGAGGCTGTCCATAGAGCAGCTGGTACGGGGACTCTTCATGACCACAGCGGGTCATGGAGCTCTCCTGGAAGAACAGGGAGTCCAGCTCACAGACGGCTCCCGGGCCCTTAGTGAAGTAATCCACCAAGGCTGTCTTGTGCACCGCTATCTCCTCGGGCACCAGTGTCTGCGGGTGGAAATAGACTATAGCCATAGTGTGGCGCTGTGCATTGGTCCTGACCGTGACCTCTCTCCAGTGGCCTCCTTCGTGGAACAGAAGGCAGGGCTCCAGGGGAGACAGGCGAATGAATTCTTGGTAGCATCTGGCCACTTGCTTGTGCTTCTCGGGCATGTTCAGAAGGTGGTCTGCGTTGACGCAGACGATGCGTCGGTCCCTGGCGGCACT
>CM051018.1:23090222-23100222 GCA_027704905.1 Muraenolepis orangiensis
TAGGCTGGTCGGGTGTCACAAAGAGGTCAAGAGTGTGCGTCGCTCAACGGCCGAGGAAGAATCAAACCTGTGCATTCGTACTCGGTCGACCGACGGGTTCACGGGACAAAGCACATGCGTGGCCTTTGACCCGTGGACAGCCCCGTCCTTAGTCTCACAAGTCAGACTTTAGATTGAAGACCAGCTCCGATCTGGGTCAACGTGTCGTTTTGTTTTGCGTCGACTGTAACGCAGTTGTTCGACCAATGGCGCTGCTGGGAGTGGGCATCTGAAGACTCGCGTGAAACGTTACGTGAAATGGGTCTCGCCTGGAAAGTCTTTCCTTGGCCAACAGTGAACGCAAACTGCTAGCACCGGTAAACCAAACCTTTCCCGTAAGCTGGTGGGTAGATTAGCTGAAACGTCCTTGGACAAAGTGTCTATAAAGCTTTTTTTTTTTATCAAACCTGTGTAGTACACTGGCCACTGTATAAATGCATTTGTTAAAATCGTCTTCTGACTGAAAAATACAACAATGCTATCTTGCCCGTCCAGAGTGAGTTCACCTTCAGAAGAGTAACAGGAAACACTGGTAAAGCCAACACTCATATTTCCTGTTTGTGGCCCAGAAGTCGTGCAGTCCTCCCCCAGACACTTGGTTAGCTTGGTTGAACTTCTGGTTCCAAAGATGCCTTCCTTATCTAAAAGTGTGTCGATATATTTATGCATGTGGTGTTATTTGACTTTCACAGTTGTTTCTTTCCTTTTTTCTTTTTAGGTAATGTACATGTTTACAGAAATGGCAGAATGCATTTTGCCAATCAACCTAGACAAGAGGGGAGAGAGCAACAAAGAGAGGTAAGTCCTGTGTGTTTTTAGAACAATACTAGCCTGTAATCCCCAGACCAATTTGCAAAATGGCGTATTAGTCCGGAACCTCTCAGTTAATTTTAGATTTCCGAGAGTTCTCCACGGGTGCTGACCCAAATGCCCCTGGATGCTATTGAAAAGGCCGACAAACCGCACGTAGGTCTCCTACTAAAGCTTTAAGTGCAGTTTTTCTTTTTACTTTTTTTGACGAAATATACCAATCCAGTTAAATGCCGTCTATTCAACAGACCGTTCCACATCAGCGACCGCCATCTTGGTGGTTTACGAATATGCCTCGACGGCACTCCTCTGTGATCTTATCAAGCCGCGCCCCATATCAGATAAATGGTTGTGATTGGTCGGCTGGAAATCCTTTGTGAATGGGAAGGGGCCACGATATACTGTTATCTGGCAGAGCTAATAAAACATGAGCTCAACCAATTATTTTGGTTCCCAGGCTAGAACCGTTCCTCGACGTTAGACAGTCTGGTTAACTTCTGTAGAAGAACACCCCTCTGAAACGTCTCTGCTCATAGGTGTGTGTGGGGTCCACTCATGGGTGTGTGTGTGGGGTCCATTCATAGGTGTGTGTGTGGGGTCCACTCATGGGTGTGTGTGTGTGGGGTCCACTCATGGGTGTGTGTGTGGGGTCCACTCATGGGTGTGTGTGTGGGGTCCACTCATGGGTGTGTGTGTGTGGGGTCCACTCATGGGTGTGTGTGTGTGGGGTCCACTCATGGGTGTGTGTGTGTGGGGTCCACTCATGGGTGTGTGTGTGTGGGGTCCACTCATGGGTGTGTGTGTGTGGGGTCCACTCATGGGTGTGTGTGTGTGGGGTCCACTCATGGGTGTGTGTGTGTGTGGGGTCCACTCATAGGTGTGTGTGTGTGTGGGGTCCACTCATGGGTGTGTGTGGGGTCCACTCATGGGTGTGTGTGGGTCCACTCATGGGTGTGTGGGGTCCACTCATGGGTGTGTGTGTGTGTGGGGTCCACTCATAGGTGTGTGTGTGGGGTCCACTCATGGGTGTGTGTGTGTGGGGTCCACTCATGGGGTGTGTGTGTGTGGGGTCCACTCATGGGGGTGTGTGTGTGTGGGGTCCACTCATAGGTGTGTGTGTGTGTGTGTGTGTGTGTGTGTGTGTGTGTGTGTGTGTGTGTGTGTGTGTGTGTGTGTGTGTGTGTGTGTGTGTGTGTGTGTGTGTGTGTGTGTGTGTGTGTGTGTGTGTGTGTGTGTGTGTGTGTGTGTGTGTGTGTGTGTGTGTGTGTGTGTGTGTGTGTGTGTGTGTGTGTGTGTGGGGTCCACTCATGGGTGTGTGTGTGGGGTCCACTCATGGGTGTGTGTGTGGGGTCCACTCATGGGTGTGTGTGGGGTCCACTCATGGGTGTGTGTGTGGGTCCACTCATGGGTGGGTGTGTGTGTGTGTGGGGTCCACTCATGGGTGGGTGTGTGTGTGTGGGGTCCACTCATGGAGGCGTGTGTGGGGTCCACTCATAGGTGTGTGTGTGGGGTCCACTCATAGGTGTGTGTGTGTGGGGTCCACTCATAGGCGTGTGTGGGGTCCACTCATGGGTGTGTGTGTGGGGTCCACTCATGGGTGTGTGTGTGGGGTCCACTCATGGGTGGGTGTGTGTGTGTGGGGTCCACTCATGGGTGGGTGTGTGTGTGTGTGGGGTCCACTCATGGTGGGTGTGTGTGTGTGTGGGGTCCACTCATGGTGGGTGTGTGTGTGTGGGGTCCACTCATGGAGGCGTGTGTGGGGTCCACTCATAGGTGTGTGTGTGGGGTCCACTCATAGGTGTGTGTGTGTGGGGTCCACTCATAGGCGTGTGTGGGGTCCACTCATAGGTGTGTGTGTGTGTGTGTGTCTCATGGGTGTGTGTGTGGGGTCCACTCATAGGTGTGTGTGTGGGGTCCACTCATAGGTGTGTGTGTGTGTGTGTGTGTGTGTGTGTGTGTGTGGGGTCCACTCATGGGTGTGTGTGGGGTCCACTCATGGGTGTGTGTGTGGGGTCCACTCATAGGTGTGTGTGGGGTCCACTCATAGGTGGGTGTGTGTGTGGGGTCCACTCATGGGTGTGTGTGTGGGGTCCACTCATGGGTGTGTGTGTGGGGTCCACTCATGGGTGTGTGTGTGGGGTCCACTCATGGGTGTGTGTGTGGGGTCCACTCATAGGTGTGTGTGTGTGGGGTCCACTCATGGGTGTGTGTGTGGGGTCCACTCATGGGTGTGTGTGTGTGGGGTCCACTCATAGGTGTGTGTGTGTGGGGTCCACTCATGGGTGTGTGTGTGTGGGGTCCACTCATAGGTGTGTGTGTGTGGGGTCCACTCATGGGTGTGTGTGTGGGGTCCACTCATGGGTGTGTGTGTGGGGTCCACTCATAGGTGTGTGTGTGGTCCTGTGGACGCTCTATGAACTGTAGGATTGGTGTTTTCTGTCCACAGGGAGGCCTGGCCCTGTTTGTCCAGCTGATGCCCATCATTATCCTCATCGTGGTGTCCGCTCTCAGCCAAATGATGGTCTCCCAACCCCCCTACAGCCTTAGCTATCGCCCGTAAGTCTTTTTAAAGTCATGCTGGACTTAACTCTTTGCATATATATATATATATATATATACACACACACACACACACACACACACACACACACACACACACACACACACACACACACACACACACACACACACACACACACACACACACACACACACACACACACACACACACACACACACCACACACACACACACACACACACACACACACACACACACACACACACACACACACACACACACACACACACGGTACGCTTGTGTCGCAACGTCCTGCAGATGATTCATTAAGCCCTCATGTGTTTTTCCGACTCCTTCACCAGGTCATCTGGACACATCAGCAAGAGGCACACGTCTGCCCTGAGGGTGCCTTTCTATGTGAGCGAGCGCTTCAACGAAGAGTACTCTGGTACTAACCTGAAGCACGTGGAGAAAAGTGTGGAGGAAGACTTCATCTCCAACCTGCGAAACAACTGCTGGAAGGAGAAGCAGCAGAGTGAGTTGCCCTAATCTGGTTGGTTTCTGTGGAGTGCTAATTGATTTAATAAAGTATTTTGTCATTCATCTTCCATCTTCACCAGCACTTAATGTGGTTTTTGTCAGAAAAATCTCACACAATGTTTTGCTTTGTTTTACATTCAAACTGTACAGACTTCCCACCAGTTGATTGTGTACTGGGTCGTGTCACGGGGTCGTTTGAGCATGCGTGTCGTACACCTCGGGCTGCCCACCCACCGTGCGGTTGGTCGGCGATGGACGTGTGTTCATTTAAACTGAGTCGTTGGTGCGATGTGGTTTTTCTTTTTCAGAGGAGGGCCTGCTGTACCGAGCCCGGTACTTTGGGGACACCGAGCTGTACCAGAGGGCCCAGAGAATGGGAACGCCCAGTTGCTCCAAATTGTCTGAGATACAGGTCCAACTCCATGGCTAGAAAGCATTGACGCGTGTTAGGGTGAGTTGATGCCATGTTGTCCCGATTGTTGTCCCAAGCTATTATGTCAGTTATTGTTTTGTTTGTTGATACTCGGTACACCTAAAAAATAATAGGGCAGCGATGTCATTGATAAAAGAATGAATGTGTCCCACCTGTCAACTAAACTAGAGGGCACTCGTACCTCTGCCACACCCCTGGATCTGAGCCAAACGTCTAATCCACTGTTCCTTGGCCCATAAATAATCCAACCACTCGAGTTTTGCCTTAATTCCGTACATAACTTTTGGAGTTGTCTTGCTGACGGACAAACGCACACACACGCAGACAAACAGGGGTGAAAACATAACCTACGGGAGGAGGAATGTTATGTATGTTATGTTATCTGTCACTAACTAACTATACTCCTCTCTCGCACCGTGGTGTTTTCCGCAGGTTATTAGAAACTTGAATCGAGTTAGAAGAAATCAGCTGGCGCCCACTCAGATTGGGAGTATATCACTGCAGCCGGGGGGGGGGGAGAGAGAATCTGAAGAAAGAAAAAACCTACCGTTAAGCATTGTGGACAACAGATTTAATCAGAGGAAGCCTCTTGCAACCTGGCAGGCTGACTTCTGGCAGGACTCGGACAAGCGGTGAGACGGGACAACTGTTGACCCCCCCCCCCCCCCCCACCCCACCGTGTCTTCAAGATGGCGTCCAACTGATAAGATTTAAGGAAAGGCGAAGGAAGAGCGAAACAATGTGTGTCTATTTGAATGGGAGACGATGCTGCTAAGATGTCACTGTCTATATCCCAAGTACTTTTTTTTTTTTTATTTATTAAAAGAAGAAAAACAAACTTTTTCATAAATACTCCCGGCCTTTGTCGTAGACGGGGCATCTGAGCCACTGAAGCTACTTTTATAGTTCATACCAATATAAATGTAAATATAAATTTACTTTTAACAATGCAGGGTTCAATTGCATTAAGATAATAAAAAAATAACTAATTTAATGTTCTGTGGGTTTGCTTGTAGCTTGTTGGACTATGAGTATTCAAAATCAGACAAACTTGTATTTATTAAATTAATCCTGCTAAAAAATTGTATTAAAGTTTGTTGGAATTAAATGTTTCCCAATGACTGAATGTGTTAAATCTTTGCCTGGTAGGGTTGGGGGGGGGGGGGGACACATTTCACACAGGATTTTTGTAAAATAATTTATTTTTGTCACTACAAAGTACAAAAGGCAGTACACACTGCATACATATTTGACTATCAAATACATGTGGAAGCTGTATTCATTCATATTCTACAGATATGCTCTCAACCAGACAACGACCAGCATTATTTCATTCATTCAACCACAGCCGTCATTAAACATGTCACAGTTGGTCCTGCTATTTAGACTTTTTGGTTTTGGTCTTCAGCACTGAATACGACATACATCTTCAGTCGCTGAATTTACATAAAACATTTCTCTTATGCATTAGTATAAAGTACTGCACCTGTCTCTTATGCATTAGTATAAAGTACTGCACAACGACAATAACGGTGCTTTAATACGACGTCGGTTATCCTAATAGGACAATAATAAACAATTCTTCCTCATTAAGAGTGCATCTGTAACTTCTACATCCATGGTTGGTAACGGGAGGAGACTGGTTGCTCAGCAACACTCCTCCACCACCAGCTCCCCTGAACAGTACAGCTTCCGCTTGATGGCCCGGAAGCCGGGGCTGAGTCTAAGGGTCTGGGGTCGCCTGGCGTCGGCACTCTGCGGACCTCGGCTGGTCCTGAAGAAGAGCTTCTGAACTCTGGGCCAGAACGCCCCGGTGTCCGTCCTCAGCACCAGGGTGACGTGAAACGTGGGTACGAGGCCCGGGTCCACCGCTATTTGGTCCACAGTGCGGCCCAGGTCCTCGTCTCCCCGGCCCCCCGTGTCCACCACGCACAGGTCGATGAGCGCCCCCCGCAGGCCGCAGGGCTCACCCGCCGCCAGGCGGACCAGCTCTCGGCCGATGCTGCGCAGCAGGCGGTCGGACGGGACCAGCCGGGAGCTGCGGCCGGCCGCCCCGAGGGACGCGGCGCTCAGACTGCGGGCTATCGTGGCGACCACCTCCTCGGACAGGGTCTCCTCCAGGGGGTCGGAGCACAGGGTCTCCCCCAGGGGGTCGGAGGAGACGCTGCTCTCCGACAGGGACAGGTCTACCACGGATCCTGAAAAGCACACATAGAACAAGGGCTTAGGTTCCCTGGAGTGGATTGGCAAGAAGAAGAACACTAAAATAAGGAGCCCGTTCATTGTTCTGACATTCTGGAAGTAGCGTTGTGGATGTTGTGTTGTTTCTAGTCATTTATGGCGAACATATAAAGACCAGTCCTGCAAAACACCAACGTACCGGTGTGACCCCCCCTGCGGTGCTCCTCTGTGGGCCGATAGGTCCCCTTCAGCTGGGCCAGCTTCTGGAGCAGACTGCCCACTGACAGTCTCTGGACCCGGTCCTCCATCGGGGACGGGGGGGGACTGCCGTCCATTGAATGCGAGCAGGAAGAAAACGACATGTTTAAAACAAAGGAAAAATAAGTGTTATTGTTTAAAAGAAGAAGAAGTGCTGTGCCCCCCCCGTAACCAGACCAGACCAGCTGGGACCCACTGGTAACACAACGGGACAAAGCGTTAAATACCCCCAGCCGACAGGCCCCGCCTCCCTCATGTTTTGTCCACCAATGGCCGTTCACGACACGTCCTCTGTCGCAACTCTGCCTAGAAACGCGTCGGTCCTCCGGCGGTGATGAGGTGGCCGGGCAGACCAGCCCCCCCCCCCCCCCCGGGCAGACCGGCCCTCCAGACAGAGGACTCTTATGAAGCCTTTTCAGTGACAACATGCAATGATATCTATCTATCTATCTATCTATCTAGATATAGATGCATGCCTGTACTACTTTTCTTCTAGTTTAACGTTTGACACATCTCGTCAGGTACTTACAGTGTATATATATGTGTATATATATATATATACACAAGATATATATTGGCCATTTGTAACACAAATGTACATAGGAACGCTTACTCCCCATTCCCTCCCGCAGTATACATCTCCAAAACAATACCATAAAGATACAAATAATATATACAATACAAATAAACAAAAAAGAAGAGCAGCAAAGAGTCTGTTAAATGATATGTATGATATGTGTTGAATGTACACAACGTTTTTTATTATTATATATTTGTACAGAAGTCTTTAAAAGCCTTTTAAAGTGCCAGTAGTGCAGCAGCAGCCTCGCTGCAGTGATATACCGGTACATGTCAACCATAAGTATCTTCTACATCCAATGGACGCTTTGTTCCCGGACAGTAACACAGTGAGTCAGTAACAAGAGCAGACTCCGAGCACAGGAGCAGTCACGGTTCACACGTTTCGCACGTAGCTTTCGCATCTGTTGTATTTCAACATGGTGTGTGTGTGTGCGTGTGTGTGTGTGTGTGTGGGGGGGGGGGGGGGTGAGGTGTGTGTGACGTGTATGCCCTGAATCCTGTGTGGATTAGGCTCCTACACTACGCATCCTAACTTTAACTCTGTAAGCAAACACGTGTGTGTCACCCACCACGTTGTCAACTCATTTGTGTTCTACTTTATGCACGGGGTTTTGTAATGTTCAGAAAGAGTCTACAGCATATGTGCGTCAACTCTAGAACAAAAAGTAGAGAATAATAACTTAATAATAAATAGAATAAGATCTTGGTAATAATGAGTTAGTAAAGTGTTAATGCGTTCGTAAGCCTCTCCACACGGTGGCGTCCCCGCTCTGCCTCGGACGGTAACAGTCGCGATTCATTCATTTCTCTACCGATTCAGCAAAAATGAATACGTGCACGTGTGCTCGTATCCACGTATTCACCCCCATGGTCCTCACGTGTTCATGTGGTCAATTATTCTGTAGTTAATGAATGAAAGACAAGTACAATTAATGTCAGCATTGTCTCCTGTATCGATCGATTGAGTCGATGCTTCACTCATAATTGGGTCGTCTCGTTTGTCTTATAGAACCCCGTTGATCTTGCAATAATTAAAGGGGGCTTTGACATTGGGGGGCTTTTAACACCGTCGTTTATAATACAAAATACATATAGGTCATTCTCTCACACACAGCAGGCCTAGTTTGAACACTCTGAATGGGAATCCACTCATGTTCGAGGCTATAAGCGTGTTTGTGCCTATCCGTAGCCATGGTAACGCCGATGCTGAAGTCCACTTTACTCAAAGTGGGAGGATGTAAAGTAGGCTACTGACAGTATTCTGATCCTCCCTATCTATCGATCTATCGAGTGTATAGGGGAGGTGTGTTTATGAATAGACGAAACACACCGTTTATCTCCTATTGGTGTTTGTTCATTGGACCGATAGAGGTGTTGCGGTCTAACTCCCTCTAGTGTGTGTGTGTGTGTGTGTGTGTGTGTGTGTGTGTGTGTGTGTGTGTGTGTGCGTGTGTGTGTGTGTGTGTGTGTGTGTGTGTTGTGTGCGCGTATGTGTGCGTGTGCGTGCGTGTGTGTGCGTGTGCGTGTGTGTGTGTGTGTGTGTGTGTGTGTGTGTGTGTGTGTGTGTGTGTGTGTGTGTGTACAGCAGCACCACAGAGCTGCAGATAGGGGCCCCTGCACCTTATCTCGTGCTGATGTATCGATGAGGTATCGTATGAAACCGGATCTCCACCCCCCCCCACACACACACACCAGCATGGACGTATCGGGGCGGGAGGGACGTCCGCACGTGTTCTTTAGCGAACTTTCGCAGCGTTATCGATGACTTTTACAACTATCTTTTGAGTCGGAGCACTCTCTCTTATTGGACTTGATGGTGCTTTTAATATTACTTTTACGCTTTTAATACTATTATTAATGATGTTCTATAGGTGTTAAACTACATAGATCATTTGCTGTCGATTATACTTTAGTGATGGACATGACCAATGAGATGAACACCTGAAGTGAACACCTGTCTGTACATATCTTGTGGGCGTGTCAATAAAGAAGGACCACTCCGTTTGAGAATGGATTCCAGTTGACGACACTGACGTTTATCGTGTCTCATTTCATTTACTTCTGCTAACACTAGGCCTAATGTCTTTCATTGGTTGTGTGTCATTGGCTGCGACTCCTCCCCCGCCTTCACGTCACACCCACTCCTTCCCCTGGCACGTCGACGCGCACCACCCGCCAGCAGGGGGCGCACCACCCGCCAGCAGGGGGCGCACTGCCCGCCCGCAGGGGGCGCACTACCCGCCCGCAGGGGGCGCACTACCCGCCAGCAGGGGGTGCACTACCCGCCAGCAGGGGGCGCACTACCCACCAGCAGGGGGCGCACTACCCGCCAGCAGGGGGCGCACTACCCACCAGCAGGGAGCGCACTACCCGCCAGAAGGGGGCGCACTACCCGCCAGCAGGGGGCGCACTACCCTCCAGCAGGGAGCGCACTACCCGCCAGCAGGGGGCGCACTACCCACCAGCAGGGAGCGCACTGCCCGCCAGCAGGGGGTGCACTGCCCGCCAGCAGGGAGCGCACTACCCGCCAGCAGGGGGTGCACTACCCGCCAGCAGGGGGCGCACTACCCGCCAGCAGGGAGCGCACTACCCGCCAGCAGGGAGCGCACTACCCGCCAGCAGGGGGCGCACTACCCG
>CM051018.1:23105222-23107722 GCA_027704905.1 Muraenolepis orangiensis
TAGCAGCTCTGTGATGTGCTTCTCTGAGGATCATCTCAACACCGTTACACAACCGGGGAGAGAGATGGTCGTCGGGTGTCCGATCAATAGAGACAATCGGTGCCATGAATAATCACAACGTGTTTATCAGCCAAGTGAAGAATTAACATACAAGGGGATTTGTCTTAGGCGGACTGCTGCATAAATATAAAGGACAAACACCTGACACCTTTAAAGGAATGCATTGTGGGTATACTGCTGTACATAAGGAACACCGTGAACACTAACAACACTATGCGTAAAACACTGTATATTAGAGAAGGGGCTCCCCGGGGAGCAGTGTCTAGGGGGTCTAGTGCCTTGCTCAAGGGCTCCAGACCCCCTCCACTGCTGCCCTGTATATACAATAGCTACCCACTGCTCCTAATACTAGGATGGGTTAAAGGCAGAGAAACACATTACACTGTGTGTGTGTGTGTGTGTACATGTACGTGAGCAATAAAGAAGCTTTAAGCCTTCAGATTTAGATTTTTTTTAAATACATGTTGTACATCATTGTAAAATGATGTACAAAATATAATAATCGTGCAAAATATGTGCACAATTTCTGGTGAGTTCTCTTGCCTACCTGTGTTGAATCACCTTATTTTAAGTCGCTTTGGACAAAAGCGTGTGGTAAATGACTGATGTCATGTCATGTACATGTACGTGTACCCACAGTAGAATACTGTAGTAGATTACAATCTACTATCCTCGCAGGTTGTACTGATCCCGATATGCAATGTAATATGCAATGTTAACGCGCGTACATTGAATTTACCGCTTACAACGGTACTTGTATACTATAGGTTATTTCCCATAGTCAACCAATCTTCTGTGAGTCTACGATCATAGACGTAGTCTCTTTTTTAGTGATAGGAAACAATGAGAAAAAGCACATTGCTGTTCAGCTCTCTGTTCTCTTCACTCTGTTCGTCCACGGCTGCCCTTGACACAGTTTCATCCCACAAATCACACACATTCATGTTGACTTGCGACGTCCTCTGAGAGCAGAATGTGGAATATTAATACATCAAGGGAGAGATATAATGGAAGCTATGAGACATGAAAGAAATACCGTTTCTCATATTTATTCATATTCATGCCCACCCCCCCCCCCCCACACACGCACACACACACACCCACACACCCACCCACACACCCATACACGTACACACACACACACACACACACACACACACACACACACACACACACACACACACACACACACACACACACACACACACACACACACACACACACACACACACACACACACACAGCCGAACATCCGGCCCTGCTTTAAGGTATATATTTTAAATAAAGAAAGGACTTTCACTTAATTAAAACAGACTCCACCACTTTCAATCCAAGGGGGGGGGGGGGGGGTGTAGTCTATCCGGAGATGTGATTATGTGTAACATCTACGACGGACACATGGCCTAACCCCCCCCCCCTTGTAAAACCCTCTGTAATCTGACAGGTCCGCTCGACGCTTCATTCCAGTAATGTACTGGAATCCATAAAACTGTAAGGGTTGGGGGGGGGGAATACACACAGCGCAATGAAACACATAATGGTGATTGATTGATGGGGGGGGGGGGGGGGGTGATGTTGATGCTGGATGTTTTTTTTTTATTGCAACGAGAGGGATAGTCCGGTGGTGGTTCGGGTGTTAGGGTGACCGCCGGCCCGAAAGGTACCGAGGTTCGAACCCCAATGTCCACAATATAGGCTACCTGTAAGTATTTCCTTGAGCAACCGATCTGCTTGCACTTTGACGAAAATCGCTTTGGATAAAATCTTAGATTATTTATAATAATAATAATAATAATAATAATAATAATAATAATAATATGCATCAGCATTTCCTCCGTTAAAAGCCCATTTCACACACCATGTATATTTTTTGTGGACTCAACTCCAATAATACGTGACATGCAACTCGGACAGGCGGCGATGCCAATATCCACGACAATAACATTAAATAACATTAAATAACATTAAATAACATTAAATAACGTTCAATGAACACGTGCTGTGCGAGTTATCCAATGTGCAACTCTGCCGCAGTTCTCAACTGTGAGCCGTGGGGAAGTCTGTGTGTGTGTGTGTGTGTGCGTGCGTGCGTGTGTGTGTGTGTGTGTGTGTGTGTGTGTGTGTGTGTGTGTGTGTGTGTGTGTGTGTGTGTGTGTGTGTGTGTGTGTGTGTGTGTGTGTGTGTGTGAGGTTTTTTTTTACGAAATGGAGTGACGCTCGGCGGCCCCATTACACGCCACGCGGCTGCGCATCATCCGCGCAAATCATTTTGATATCCACCGTTTTAATACGGAACCAAAACACACACACACACACACACACACACACACACACACACACACACACACACACACACACACACACACACACACACCACACACACACACACACACACACACACACACACACACACACACACACACACACACACACACACACAC
>CM051018.1:23115222-23120222 GCA_027704905.1 Muraenolepis orangiensis
CCCGTCTGTCTCTCTATTGGTCCTTGTCTTGTCTCTCTATTGGTCCCCGTCTGTCTCTCTATTGGTCCTTGTCTTGTCTCTCTATTGGTCCCCGTCTGTCTCTCTCTTGTCCCGTCCATGAACGGCACCTCAACCAGCCTATTAAAGAGTACCATGTGTGTAAACCTCCATGTGTGGTCCTCAAATTCAAGACAACAACACAAGATCACAAGCAAAATGTTGAAACGTGGAACCATCTTGTTGTTGTCATGGGGAACATTTAGCGAGCACACACCTCCATCTCCAGGTGTCACCCTTAGGCCTACGGTGTGAAAAAGCTTTGGTACCGTTTCACAGGGTTGTCTATCGTCCTGTCTGGGAGGCCGTGGGAGACCCATGAGGGAGTCATAGAGCCAGCCTGAATTTAAGGGCCAGGTCGTTAACTGGTGGCTGTTTATAGTTAACATTATTATTATTATTATTTTATTTATTTATTATTATTCTGCCAGCACAAAAGGAAGCGACAATCATTTATTTTCGTGCTTTAGTTTATTGTGAGTTTTATGTCTTGTGAGGTTTTCAAAATAAAAAGTGAAAAGAGAGTTTTGGGAGGGATCGTGCCTCAGAAGGCTTTTTATTAGTGGAAGGATTTGAATGTCTTAAGATTAACGCACAACACAAAACACACATGAGGCGCCATGGTGACTTCACCGGCAAAGATAATTTTATTATAACCTGGAAATGAATATTAATAATACTAATAATAAACAGAGCCTCGCATTAGGTATACATCGTGAAAATGAACATTGTCGTCTCAGAGAGGGTGTGAGTGAGTGATACATCGCGTGTTTGCCGTACCGTGTTAGCGCCACCATTTTGGGTTGGTGTGTCTGTCTGTCTTGTCTAAGTTCCCCCATGTGGACAGAAGAATATCTACAGTTTTACTTACCTGTGCCACTTACCTGTGTATTACTTTCTTACCTACCTGTATATATATATATATATATACCTATTATTATACACATATCCCACACATACTCTATAAGTAATCCTATAACTGTTTTTATACCTAGTAGACTGTCTTTTAGCCACTGTAAACTGTACATTATATATTACCATAAACTTTACTGTAACATTTGCACTCTGGTTAGATGCTAAATCATTTTCGCTGTACTGTACTTGTGCTGAACAATGACAATACATTAGAATCTAATCTAATGATAAAGTATCTGTGTTTCCCAGCACTGTGCCATGTGTGTGTGTGTGTGTGTCCATGTGCCATGGACACACATGTTATTACAACACCTTGATTGTCATTGTGCAACGAAAAGTACAAAAAAAGTACAAACGGAAGTGTCCTTGTGACATCGAACATTTATAAAAACAAAGCAAAACTAAATAAACAGGTTTAAAAATGTCCGTATAAAAACTACTATAAAAATATATACACATATAGACAATAGTGAGTCATTTGCCGAGTCTCAATATAATCCATGAAGTACGACGTTATCGTAGTATTATATTAGTATTAGTATTATATTGAGATGAATACACACATTCATTCAGAAGGCTGAGAGCCAGGGAGATGGAAGGTGACGGTTTGGATTGTGAATGTTAATTTGACTCAGCTGCTCAGCTGCTGTATCTGAAATGACTTCTTTCTTCTGCACTAACAACCAATCCTCTCCTCCTCCTCCTCCTCTTCCTCTTCCTCTTCCTCTTCCTCTTCCTCCTCCTCCTCCTCCTCCTCCTCCTCCTCCTCCTCCTCCTCCTCCTCCTCTTTCCCCTCCTCCTCCTCCTCCTCCTCCTCTTTCCCCTCCTCCTCCTCCTCCTCCTCCTCCTCCTCCTCCTCCTCCTCCTCTTCCCCTCCTCTCCTCTTCCTCTTCCTCTTCCTCCTCTTCCTCTCCTCTTCCTCTTCCTCCTCCTCCTCCTCTTCTCCTCCTCCTCTTTCTCCTCCTCCTCCTCTTCCTCTCCTCCTCCTCCTCCTCCTCTTTCCCTCCTCCTCCTCCTCTTCCTCTTCTCCTCCTCCTCCTCCTCTTTCTCCTCCTCCTCTTCCTCCTCCTCCTCCTCTTCCCCTCCCTCCTCCTTTCCCCTCCTCCTCCTCCTCCTCCTCCTCCTCTCCTCCTCCTCCTCTCTTCCCCTCCTCCTCCTCCTCCTCTTCCCCTCCTCCTCTCCTCCTCCTCCTCTTTCTCCTCCTCTCCTCTTTCCTCCTCCTCTTCCTCTTCCTCCTCCTCTTCCTCCTCTTCCTCTTCCTCCTCTCCTCTTCCTCCTCCTGCTTCTTCTTCTTCTTCTTCTCTCCTGCCAACGTGACGCCAGGAGGTAGAGGTCAGTGTCTGGATACTTGAACTCCCAAGTTTTCATTATTAATTCATTGCACTGGGTGCCTTTGTACGCCATTATCTCCGTTTTCCGCTTTCCCCTTTTGTCGTCATCTCACTCTGTCTGTCTGTCTGTCTGTCTGTCTGTCTGTCTGTCTGTCTGTCTGTCTGTCTGTCTGTCTGTCTGTCTGTCTGTCTGTCTGTCTGTCTGTCTTTCTCTCTATCTCTTTCCCTTTGTTTTCGGAATGCCAATTCTCATTAAAATGGCCAATGTTTTAATTAAGTGTAAGAGGGGCGGACGGACCGCCTGAATGCTAACTCACTGTGCCGCCATATGTCTCACATATGTCTGCACCCTGGAATCTGAATAGGCTTAGTACTAGTAGTATATAGAAGTATAGTAGGGCTGTAAATATAAATATAAATGTAAAAGCTAAAAGCTAAACAAAATAAACTGGTTACATCTGTTTACACAAAGCAGGGGAAAAAGAGGGAAATCCCTCGGGGTCAGGTTCCAGAAGTGACCGCCGCTGTTGAAACCTTGAAACCCCATTGGACGTTCTTGATCCTCAAATCTCATTGGCTGTTGCCGGCGTCATCACGGACTGAGTGTCACGTGACACGTGGTGTCACGTGACACCACGTGACACCACGTGACACCACGTGACACCACGTGACATCACGTGACACCACGTGACACCACGTGACACCACGTGACATCACGTGACACCACGTGACATCACGTGACACCACGTGACATCACGTGACACCACGTGACATCACGTGACACCACGTGACATCACGTGACACCACGTGACATCACGTGACACCACGTGACATCACTTGACATCACGTGACATCACTTGACATCACGTGACATCACTTGACATCACGTGACATCACTTGACATCACGTGACATCACTTGACATCACGTGACATCACTTGACATCACGTGACATCACTTGACATCACGTGACATCACTTGACATCACGTGACATCACTTGACATCACGTGACATCACTTGACATCACGTGACATCACTTGACATCACGTGACTTGTAATTCCACCATTGGCCACTACGACAATAGCTTCAACGCTTGGCCTACTTCCTGGGGGCTTGGTTTAGACCCCACACACAGCTCCAATCAACTCCCCCCCCCCCACACACACACACCTCTTCCCGGTCTCCCAACCCCTCGGCCCGTGAATGGCGGAGGGGTTTGTTGTCGTGTAGCGGGTGGTGGTAGCCTTTAGCTCACCGATAGACAGCAGTGTGTGTGTGTGAGCCCCCTGGTGGGCCGACCTCCTATCCCCTCCTCCCCCATGAGTCATGGTGTGGACGTTTGCCGTCTCACACTGCAACGGATACGTACACAACGCTTTCATTATCTATCCATGCACAAAACAAAATCATTTAATGTTTCCTTTAAGGTTATCTGTTACACTGTGTGCGCCGTAATGACTCATGATGGAGACATATGGCAGTTAAAGCATAAATATATTCTAATTCAGTTTTTGTTTCCCTCTGCAGGACGACTATGTGCGTTCCTGGGACGAGACTCAAGGTTCTGATGAAAGTAAGTCACTTTTTTGCTGGACGGAATTCACATTCACATTTTGTCAAAGCCTGCAGTAAAAATTGTTGATCATTTTCAGACCTAGACGTGGGGTAAGGTTGGGAACCGCTGCCCTCGTCAAGAAACAACCCCCAAAGTCTGAGCCTCAAATCTATTCCCACAAGAATAAGAAGAATTGCGATTCTTATCTTCTATGATTCTGAAATGATTCACAGCTCCCACAAATGGATTTATTATCCATTTTATTTTGCTTAAGGTTTGCCTTTGTGTTTTCACATTATTGATCGATTGATATAACAGATAAAAACACACAAGCTACATAATGTTAATACCAGTGGCGAAGCGTGTCTATCACAACTGGACCTTCTGTAGACCAGGGGTTCCCAAACTTTTATGTCGCGGGGGGGGGGGGGGTATGTCGCGATCGCGAACATCGTGAAGTCCAACGGGAGGGGGGGAGGGGGGTATGTCGCGATCGCGAACATCGTGAAGTCCAACGGGAGGGGGGGAGGGGGGTATGTCGCGATCGCGAACATCGTGAAGTCCAACGGGAGGGGGGGGGGGGGGTAATCGCGATCACGAACATTGTGTGTGTGGCTTCTTTTTTTCAATGATGATACTGTCGTGAATCTGGGAATCAGAATTCCTTTATTTGTCACTCACGTTATTATTAACAATAATGATAATACAAATAATCAAAAATAATAATAATAAAATAAATAAACCTCATGGGTCACATCAAGAGGATTCTGAAATCATCTCGCGACCCCCCCTCGGGGTCCCGCGACCCCCCCTCGGGGTCCCGCGACCCCCACTTTGGGAACCCCTGCTGTAGACGGTAGACGTAGACGTCACGGAGGAGTCACTTTATGCCTTATCTCATTTAGAAAGATAAGATTGTCGCAGCCAATTTCCAAGTGTACCATAGTTGGTAAAGCAGTGTCCATGTAGTGAAGTAACAGCCCATCATCTTCGCCTTCGCCATTTTGACGTAAAATCCTACGTATAAAAAACGTAGCACTACGCTAGATCCACTCTCGCTCCAGCCAGTAGACCTTCTAGCTCCCTATTGAGCTGTGGGGAAATCTGAAAGAATACGCCCATTGGATACAAATCACTATAT
>CM051018.1:23130222-23135222 GCA_027704905.1 Muraenolepis orangiensis
TGCCTTCAGAACATCATAGAGAAGGACCCCCACTGGGAGCCTCAAGCTGGTCACATGGTCAACTTGGTCTTTTGTTTGTCCCTGCCAAAGAAATCTCTGCCAAGATCCGCTCTTGGTCTTTTGCTATTTATTTTAGCAAGACGCTTTTATCCAAAGCGGCTTACGGTGGAGTCAGATAGGCCAGGCCATTCTGATAAACCAGCAGGGGAACGTGTATGTTATGTAATAGGAGCATATTGTTTTTGTATTTTTGTAATTTTTGTAATACTTATATAATTATAATAATAATAATATTAATAATATTATTATAATAATAATAATAATAATTATTATTATTATTATTATTATTATTATTATTATATGCATTATGCAAAAAATAATAAAATATTTATATTAATAAAAATCTCACTGCTACAAAGTTAAAAACATAGCAAACAAACACAATAAAATGACTAAGAGTATTGAACACTTATCTAAACATAAAAAGTCCTTCCTTAATAAAAAGGTTTTGTCTTCAAAGAGTCCAGGGTCTGTGCTCTTTAATGATGAACCAAATGATGCATATCTTCGGAGCTGGCCATAACCTTTCACGGTACCTTATACACTTATACAAAATAACCAAATCTGATCCATCGTGGCTCAAAGATGTTTTGTACCCGCTCTGCAGGCCTGGACAGGGGTCTGGTGGCCAGCTGTAAGGACTCCATCGGCTGGATGTTCTCCAAGCTGGACACCAACAACGACTTGAACCTGGACCAGGCGGAGCTGGCCGCCATCAACCTGGACAAGTACGAGATCTGCATCCGGCCTTTCTTCAGCTCCTGCGACTCCTATAGGGACGGCAAGGTGTCCACCGCAGAGTGGTGCCTCTGCTTCTGGAGAGAGAGTACGTAGTGTGTATGTCTGTCTGTCTGTCTGTCTGTCTGTCTGTCTGTCTGTCTGTCTGTCGGGGGGAGGTTATGTTTCTTTGTCTGTCTGTCTGTCTGTTAGCAAGATAACTCAAAAAGTTATGTATCGAATTGGACACAACTTGGTGGTTAGACTGATCCCCCCGTTTAACCCCTCCTGGTGGTGGTCTGGTGGAAAGAGCAGCCACAGGCCCCAGTACCCCCTGTTGTGGAGGTGTTCTCCCAGCAGACTAGCTCCGTGTTCCTGGCCGAGAGGCCGGGTCTGTCCCACAGCCGGCCCAGTAAAGAAAGCCAGCAGCCTCTGGGTACAGACAGGCCCTCTCTGCTCCCTGCTGGCTCACACACTGGAACCCGATTCAGGAGGAAAGATATCAGACCAAATGTAGGATAGCATGATGTTTAGTAATCGGCATAGGCCAAGAACGATGAAAAGTGTGTGTTTTTTTTTAATTGCCTTGACAAACTAACACACAAAACTTAGTTCATATAGGTCCATATTGGCCAATATGAAGTACTAAGCTTTGTGTGCTAGTTCAGAAATAAAACCACCACTGCTGTAATGAATTCATCTATATCCGTATTGGTCTGTGCTAGCATTATGAATTTTCAGTATCAACAAATGCCTTGCATCTCTGCCGTCTCTTCCTTTATTAAAATGAGGGTCGGGTCAGGCAGGTCTCTCTCATTTTAAACATGGTTCGAACTTTCACTCACAAAGTTTTTACTTTTTAACTCTCTCTCTTCTTCTTCTTCTTCTTCTTCTTCTTCTTCTTCTTCTTCTTCTTCTTCTTCTTCTTCTTCTTCTTCTTCTTCCCCCCCAGAGCCCGTCTGCCTGGCGGAGCTGGAGAGGATCCAGGTGCAAGAGGGAGGAAAGAGGAAATTTGGTAGGTTGATTACTTGCATGGATGTGAATTTCCCCTCCCCCCACCCTGCTAGCGTCTATAGCACGGGTCGGCAACAGGCGGCCCGCGGGCCATTGGTGGCCCGCCAATGGCCAAAGATTGGCCAAAGATTATTTTGAGAATAAAAAAAATTGTTTTGTTTTTTACAATATCGGATTGACAGTCGCACATATAGGCTATAATGTCCGAATCGAGAATGCAGTGACATTTTCTGCCAGGGCTGAACTGGCCACAATAATCCCCCCACCCCCCCCCCCCCCCCTTAACGTTCTCCGTGTCACAGTTCAAGTCAATTACTTAAATTAGCTTTTGATCATGTTCTGGCCGCCATCTAGTGGCTCAGGAAAAAACTTACTTGCCGACCCCTGGTCTACAGTATGGACGAGAGGTCTAAGTTACTAGAGGTTTAGGTTTAGGGTCCTAGAGGTCTAGGTTACTAGAGGTTTAGGTTCCTAAACATTTAGGTTACTAGAGGTTTAGGTTCCTAAACATTTAGGTTACTAGAGGTTTAGGGTCCTAGAGGTTTAGGGTCCTAGAGGTCTAGGTTACTAGAGGTCTAGGTTACTAGAGGTTTAGGGTCCTAGAAGTGTAGGTTACTAGATGTTTAGGGTCCTAGAGGTTTAGGTTACTAGAGGCTTAGGCTCCTAGAAGTCCTAAAGGTTTAGGCTCCTAGAGGTCCTAAAGCTTTAGGGTCCAAGAGGTTTATGCTCCTAGCTGCTGAATGTTTAGGGTCCTAGAGGTTTATGCTCCTAGAAGTATAGGTTCCTAGCTGCTAAAGGTTTAGCTTCCTAGAGGTTGTTCCAGGAGTAGGCGAGGATTAGCCCCCTGCTCCGTGGATTAGAAGCAGAAAAACAGACACATGGACAGACGGAAAGGGACCGCAGCCAGAGGTTGGGTCTTAGGCGTGAGTGGGAGCATGTGTGTGTGTGTGTGTGTGTGTGTGTGTGTGTGTGTGTGTGTGTGTGTGTGTGTGTGTGTGTGTGTGTGTGTGTGTGTGTGTGTGTGTGTGTGTGTGTGTGTGTGAGCGTGCACACTGCAGATTGTAGATTGGGTCTTATATGTCGTGAGTGTGAGCCTGTGTGTGTGTGCGTGTGCGTGCGTGTGTGCGTGTGCGTGCGTGTGTGTGTGTGTGCGTGCACACTGCAGATAGTAGCATGTTGATTTGGGCAGTGAGTCAGGGTTGCTGAAGGACGCTCAGCTAAGCGCAGGGAGGAGCTGTGCCTTCCTGCTGCTCACATGCTTCCTTTAGAGGGTGGTTCCTCCACAGAGAGAGAGAGAGAGAGAGAGAGAGAGAGAGAGAGAGAGAGAGAGAGAGAGAGAGAGAGGGAGAGAGAGGAGAGAGAGAGAGAGAGAGAGAGAGAGAGAGAGAGAGAGAGAGAGAGAGGGCTCTATTAAGACCTGCTTCTCCCACCATGACGCGGCAGGTTTACTAGTGGCAGGGTGAGGACTTCCTGTGTACATGAATGGATAAACATTGCGTCGGAAGTTGTTTCTCAAATGCGTTCGCATACACAAAATAGTTTGTGTGCGTTTCCACAAATCAATGTTTTCCTCTGGACTTAATTTGGTTTTCTGTGCGGTTTCTCTCTCTCTATCCATCCATCTCTCTCTCGCTCTCCATCCATCTCTCTCTCTCTCTCTCTCTCTCTCTCCTCTCTCTCCTCTCTCTCTCTCTCTCTCTCCTCTCTCTCTCTCTCCTCTCTCTCTCTCTCTCTCTCTCTCTCTCTCTCTCTCTCTCTCTTGACCATGGTGTTGACGTTACTAAAGCGTTACTTTATTGCTACGATCAAGATTGAAGATTGAAGATGTTTTTATTGTCCATATGCAACACATGGAACGCTTTCTCCCCATTCCCCCCCGCAGTGTGAATTGACTACATTTGAACACTATGTACTAAACTCATACTAAACTATACTATACAACACTATACCATAACCATCACAAACGGTACACAGTCTCCCCATTGTGAATGTGTGTGTGTGTCGTTGGAGCTGCTTGACAGTTATCTTCCGTTCCGTGATGATCTAAGATAAGATACGGTCAAATAAGTCGCTAAGCTGACATGAAACGATGAGATGACACATGCGTGATTCATCCCCACAGGGTCGGGATTAGTCAACCAAGGTCCAGGAACACACTTTGACCGTCGAAACACTAGCAGACACATCCATGCACATCCCGTGACTTGTGGTGCGCATGTGTGTGTGTGTGTGTATCTGTGTGTGTGTGTGTGTGTGTGTGCGTGTGTGTGTGTACGCGTGTGCATTTGTGTGTGTGTATCTGTGTGTGTGTGGTGTGTATCTGTGTGTGTGTGTGCGGTGCGTGTGTGTGTGTATCTGTGTGTGGGTGTGTGTTGGTGCGTGTGTGCGTAGTGTGAGTGTGTGTGTGTGTGTGACTGTGTGTGTGTGTGTGTGCGTGCGTGTGTGGTGTGTGTGCGTGCGTGTGCTTGTGTGTGTGTGTGTGTGTGTGACTGTGTGTGTGTGCGTGCGTGCGTGTGTGGTGTGCGTGCGTGCGTGTGCGCGTGCTTGTGTGTGCATGCGTGCGTGTGCGCGTGTGTGCGCGTGCTTGTGTGTGTGTGTGTGTGTGTGTGGTGCGTGTGTGCGTACTGTGCGTCTCAGGTGTGTTCATCCCGAGCTGTGACGAGGACGGTTTCTTCCGGAAGCAGCAGTGCGACCGGGGCGAGTGTTGGTGTGTGGACCAGCACGGAGGGGAGATCGCCGGCTCCAGGACGCACGGCAAGCCTGACTGCAGTGAGTCATGATGTGTTCACATTCAATACATCTTATGTTATGGCGTACATGTAGGTAGTGCCGACTACAACACTACACCCTCAAGCAAGATGCCCTAAACCCATTTGACTGTTAGTGTTTCATCTGTAAAGCTGGATGAAAATGAGTTTGATAATACATCGTAGATAATAATAATGTTCATTTTTCAATCTTCTCCAAAAAAAGACTACTTTTCTGTCTGGCGCTGTACTCCTTTCACACACATACTATTATATATTATATAAACCAGTCGGGTTTGGGCAGGACAGCTCAGTCTGTTGGAACTTGGTTTGGGAAGAAGGTCGCCGGTTCAAGTCCCCAAAACACCTGAGCACTGCCGAGGCGCCAGACCCCCGACACAGCTCCCTGGGTGCTGTATGTACCATAGCTCCCTGGGTAGCTGTGTGTACCATAGCTCCCTG
>CM051018.1:23142722-23147722 GCA_027704905.1 Muraenolepis orangiensis
ACAGAGAAAATGATTTAGCATCTAACCAGAGTGCAAATGTTGCAGTAAAGTGCATGGTAATATATAATGTACAGTTTACAGTGGCTAAAAGACAGTCTACTAGGTATAAAAACAGTTATAAGATTACTTATATAGTATATATGAGATATGAGCATAATAATAGGTATATATACAGGTAAGTAAGTATTTAACAGGTAGTGATCAGAGGTATGCTAGTTCACATATAATAATGAGACGGAGAGCGTTCATTCAAGTTGACTCTTTACTAGTAGGTAGGTCGGAAGTAAGTGTGCATCATACAAACGGGTCCGTGTAGCCACGAGCCAATGTCACTCAATTAAATTACATTAATTTAGTTAAAATAATTAAATTAAATCATGATGAGCGTGTTTTATTTAAAACACGTAACTTGAGGTCAAGTGTACGACAAACGCGTCTTCTCGTGTCTTCAATTGTTGCCCACGCCAAGCTGAAGTGGACCCATGTGTAAATGCTGCCTGACGTCATTTAGGTCCAAAAGCATCAATTGAATTAATCAAACGGATGAATTCGATAAATATTATATACATAATGGGCTATATGCACTAAGCTGTGTGAAGGACTTCCGGCTTTTTTTTCAAATTTAACGAGTAAATCGCTTCCGGTATATTTGTTTACTTCCAACTAGCAAAGCTACAGCTCCTGAGGTACTTATTTCGCCATGAATTCCCATAAGAAAATGCGTTTTCAAAAACAGGAGAAGAAATACTCCGAACATTGTTGTGTTCCGCTTTGTTCGGCATCATCTAAATGTATTTAACGGTATTTAGTTTCCACGGCTTTCCAACCCATCCCGACCTGAGAAGAACCCGACGCGGACATTTACATTTAGGGCATTTGGCAGACGCTTTTATCCAAAGCGACTTACAAGGAGTACATTAGTTGAAGCAGACAATAGCATAACACTGGGGTACACAAACATAACAATAGAGCCGTTCACAAGTATTCATATTAACAAGATGAATAACACAATGTGGTACTGCCAGGTCACCTGCTTAAGTAGCTGTGATAAGAGCGTGTTATCAACATTAAGGATATACACTTGCTAGACTATACAACATGCTAAGAGCTATTAATGTCAGGACTTAAGCAAGTTAGGGGTTCACAAAGGAGAAGGAGGGTTCATGGAGAGTCCAGGTGGACTCTGAACAGGTGGGTCTTGAGTCTCTTGCGGAAGCTGGCGAGGGACTCTGCCGTCCTGACATGAGACGGGAGTTCATTCCACCTGTGGAGCCAGAGCCCTGAAGACATCCGATTCTATACCAGGTAACGTTAGACCCAAGTTGTGCTATTCAGCTAACAGTTTGACATCGACCAAAGTAAACATCAGTTAAACTATAAAGAATCCTATCGTAAGTCTTAATAAAAAGGTTAATGTACCTACTGCATGACCGCTGCAGCCTGTCATGCATACGAGATGAGACATTGGCTTAGTTGTTACAGCTAACATTATTTTGGTGACCGTGTATGATTGTATTTACTTTGTTAATTAATGACTGACATGATGTATGTGTCTTTTTGTAAATACATTTCCAAGCTATGACCACCTGATGGCGTTTTGGGGTTTGATTGAGCCTTCAATTGACTAAATGGTTGGGGTCTCCAGAGCCAAGAGCCTCCAGAGCACGTCCATCAACGGGAGGTTATGGTCTGAGCTGCTCTGTAGTAACAGAGGGTGGGATGCCATTGCATTTACAGAAGGCTACACTAAAGGACTCAGCCCCCTTTAAATACACTAGTGCACTACAGCAACTCAGTTTTCCCCCATGATATGGTACACATAACCATTATAAAACATTTAGCCAACCAAGAGCACAGCCTTACTAGTTTATAACTTAAAGCAGTAACCTTTTGTTAACCTTCCAGAGACAGCTGCTCCAGCCAATCGATGAGTTCTTTCTTTTCCTCGTCTTCCTGTCGGTTGGTTTGAAGTAGAGGGACCTGGCACATCGGTTCAACATACACCAGTCCACAGTGAGCTGCATTATTGTAACATGGACACGTTGTTCTAGCCACTGCACTGGGGTCTCAATGCATCTGGCTCACACCTGCAGAAGTGCAAGCTTACCTCCCTGAGGAATTCTGAGATTTCCCAGACACCCAGGTCATCTTGGACTGCACTGAGCTCAAGTGTCCACCACCATCCTCACCACTCCTGCAAAGTGAGATGTACTCCAACTACAAATCTCACTGCACCATGAAAGGGCTTATTGGCAGACGTTTACAGTGGCCTGTTGTCAAACTACCTAAACAAGGCATTAGTTAAGGCAAGGGTTAAGTAAAGCATTGGTTCAACACCAGGTTTGTGTAATTTAATTGTGTTTATTCCAGTGGCAGTAAAGTAATTTGTATAGATTTGTGAAAATTAACATTGTAACATATTGTACATACATCATTATTGTAACATTGGCTAAAAAACATTATTGAAAAATGAACTATAATAAAATAGTTTACAACATTTTGTCATTCCAATCTTTCATTGAAGAACCTGGGTTTTGCTTATGTTCATTTCTCAAAGACAGGTATCTTGGCATGTATATGTAGAAAAATAAATAGTCAGCTTTTTCTCTAATTGATCTTTGCACTTGTGGATCCATGTGTAATCGTTGTACACCTGTTTGGGACAGCAATGCCACGATGTGATTGCACACAACACTGCCTGCCACACAGGAGCATCGGCTGTGTCAACACCACTGGCCATGAATCAAGAAGTGGAATCTAAGAAGAAAGAGAAAACAATTAGAAATATACCCTCTGCTTCATGGAAAAGTAGGTTATTATGAGTAGAACAGTTATTGTTACTGAACCATGCTCCTAGACGATGCCTACCCTCCTAAATGCTTAGCTTTACATTCTCTCCTTACTCAAACAAACTTGAAGAACCTTCCATGATAACTATTATGCCTTAGATGGTATATATTAGCAGTGTTAACTTATGTAAATATGTTTGGTCACCCAAAAACGTTTCCACCTTATCCTTAACTTGATCAAATGATCTGACTAATGTGCAGTAGGCACAGTAACTATTTTGTATTAAGACTTACGATAGGATTCTTTATAGTTTAACTGATGTTTACTTTGGTCGATGTCAAACAGTTAGCTGAATAGCACAACTTGGGTCTAACGTTACCTGGTATAGAATCGGATGTCCGCGTCGGGTTCTTCTCAGGTCGGGATGGGTTGGAAAGCCGTGGAAACTAAATACCGTTAAATACATTTAGATGATGCCGAACAAAGCGGAACACAACAATGTTCAGAGTATTTCTTCTCCTGTTTTTGAAAACGCATTTTCTTATGGGAATTCATGGCGAAATAAGTACCTCAGGAGCTGTAGTTTTGCTAGTTGGAAGTAAACAAATATACCGGAAGCGATTTACTCGTTCAATTTGAAGCCGGAAGTCCTTCACACAGCTTAGTGCATATAGCCCATTATGTATATAATATTATCATATCGAATTCATCCGTTTGATTAATTCAATTGATGCGTTTGGACCTAAATGACGTCAGGCAGCATTTACACATGGGTCCACTTCAGCTTGGCGTGGGCAACAATTGAAGACACGAGAAGACGCGTTTGTCGTACACTTTACCTCAAGTTACGTGTTTTAAATAAAACACGCTCATCATGATTTAATTTAATTTGAACTAAATTAATGTAATTTAATTTAGTGACATTGGCTCGTGTGGCTACATGGACCCGTTTGACCCGTGATGCACACTTACTTCCGACCTACCTACTAGTAAAGAGTCAACTTGAATGAACGCTCTCCGTCTCATTATTATATGTGAACTAAAGAGTACAAGGTTTACACAACATGGTGTCAGAAGCTTGGATAACTTAGTTAAGAAGACGAACTGCCACAGTTGGCTCCGCCAGGCAAGTTGGACTTCAATAACATGAATGACTGGTCGAGATGGATGAAGCGATTTGAACGCTATGGAAGCTATAGCGTCGGGATTGGATAAACAGTCTGAAGAATTCCAAGTAAATGCCTTCATGTATGCGGCGGGAGACGACGCCGAAGACATTGTGTGTTGCCGCTCACAGACGCACCGAAAAAGAAATACAAGGACGTCACGGACGCTTTCAACGCACACTGTGTCAGTAAGAGGAACGTCATATTTGAAAGAGCATGTTTCAAAAGACGGAACCAAGAACCGGGTGAGAATGTTGAATCCTTCATCACTGCTGTGCACACACTAGCTGAACATTGTCCGTTTGGAACCCTAAGAGAAGACAGAATTGTAGTAGGCATAAGAGATGCCAAGCTATCAGAAAACCTGAAAATGGATGCAGATTTAACTCTGGAAAAGGCGATGACTAAAGTAAAGCAGAGTGCAGCAATAAAGAAACAACAGCCCGTCTTAAGAGGCACTGAGCAGCAGACAGCTGCACATGTAGAGGCCATACAAAAACAATAAGTGGCAGAAAGCACAACAATACAGAACAGAGTCAGTTCTGTATTGTTGTGCTTTCTGCCACTTATTTTTTTCCAGGAGACTGTCCGTTCAACTGACACACAGTCTCCTGGATGTGGCAGATGTGGAAATGTAAAAAAACATATGTGGAAGGAATGCCCTGCCCGTGATGCTGAGTGTAGAGTGTGTCATAAAAAAGGACACTTTGCAAAGACATGCAGAACAGGAAAAGGGGTCCACGACATCACACTGGCACACACAGAGACTTCTCAAGATGAAGAGGAGGACTTTGCATTCCTGAACGTAGTGAACCTGAAGATGAATGGCTGGAACTGTTAGAACTGAATGGACAGGAGGCCATATTCAAACTGGATACTGGTGCCCAGGTCACAGCGGTGCCGAGCAGCATGCACTCAGTTGAGAAACATGGAAATCTACAACCACCACAAAAAGTGCTGTATGGACCAGGAAGATACAAGTTAAATACAAAAGGCTGCTTCGGTGGTGAGCTAACCATTAGAAAGAGAACAACAGCGCAAATA